>CM055106.1:24146883-24222920 GCA_029204225.1 Diphasiastrum complanatum | reverse complement strand
CTAGTAGTTGTGTTAGTCAACTGCTTGGATGATGTTAGAGCCCAAGAATTGGCATAAAGAACTGCAAAACAATTTCATATCAAGAACCTATGTAACAAATCCTCATGGGAAAAAGCATAGAACTGGTCAGCACAATTGAATAGTCTTCTAAAAGAACCACGCAAGCTTTACAAATGTATCATAACATTCACAAATGTGTCATTTGAAAGATCAAAAAAAAAAATCTCAACAGAGGTCGGAACAAACGTCAGAATAGACACTGGTATACTGCTAAAACTAGCATGATTTATTCCGAACTTCCATTCTGACCTTGAAAGTACTTGCTATGATCCACCTGAAGCTGCTATGATGATCTGCTTAAAATGCTATGATGAAATTTGCAAAACAAAAACTAGTATTGTAGTTTATTTAGTTCAGTATCACAAAAAACAATTGTAACAATTAATTTAAAAAAAAAACAACAAACATCCATATGCAATCCAACATATCCACCAAAAAATGGCAGGATCTGGCATCGGAACAACCATCGGAATAGGCATTGATATGACAAATCTAACAGATCCATATATTCCGATAGACATTCCGACTCTCTAAAACTCCGAATCTACAACAACCTCAACTATGGATCTACCTTCAACTACAGCAACCTCAACTCCAGTACCCTCACCTGAAAGTGCCTTCAGAGTAGTCATCGAAATAGCCTTCGAAATAGTAAATATTGTAGATCCACCTATTCCGACGGTCTTTCGACAGGCCTACTTGTCCAAAAATTGGATCCACCGACTCCTTCGCCTCAGAGGAAAGCTTGCATAGAAAACGTGGTGTCAATACCAACAAACTGAGTTCACATTGAGATGGATACTATGATGCTAGAGAAAGAGAGAGTGAAAAAGGAGATTACCTTGCATCCAACAAATAAAAAAACCTCCATCCTCCACTTTCCCTTTCTTTCTTGACCTCCCCACATTCGATTCTGCAAGGAGTAAGCTAAGAGGAAGAGCAAGAGCAACAAGCAAAGTGCAAGAGAATCAAGAAGACCAAGCAAAATGCAAGAGGAGAAAGCAAAGAGCAATAGCAAGAGAAGCAAGTTTGTTGTCAATCAATCGATTTTCAGTATACTGCAAAAAATGTATATTGTGTATAGTAATATGTAAGCAACTATAAAATAGTTATGGATACGTGTATGGTAACATCGATCAATCACAGGTGGTCTTTCAGCCCGATGGTTCAGATCCCAGATGGTGGTACGTGATTCAAGTCGCTCCTTGAAGTAAGAGAATTTTTGAAGATAGAGATGTCCTGGAGGACATTGCACTGCCAGTTGCCGCACCTCATGAACAAGATCGTGATGACGGATTCAATGTCACCATTTCAGAAGATGATCATGTGCAACCTTCACAAGCTAATGATGACGTTGAGGCGTGATGCATCAGCTTATTAATGATGAAGCTATAGGAGATATTTGGGTAGAATAGAGATAGATTCATTTGGTTTGGTGGATTTGTTGCATGATGATGCGACAAATGATAATGATGAACCACCAAATGAATGAGTGAGATAGTACGATGTATTTCAATTCATTGTCATATAAATCGTATTGCTCATAGATGCAATTACATTTTATTGATTGAGTAGTTGACATCGAACAAGAAGTCGATGCATGTGAGTACACAATTTGTGATCATCATTTTTTTGTGATACATAAATTTCTTTATTCACTTGTGCATATGGCAACCATGTTGATAGAAAATGGAATTCAATGTGTTGATAGGAAACAAATTCCAAAAGTGAGATCCATTTACATTCTATTTTAAACCGTGGGCTATACCGAGGGACCATTTTCTCATCAGTCTCGGTATTACTCTCGGTTAGCAGAGTGTCTTGGAATGCCTCTGGCCACCTGGACCCTCTTTATAATTCTCACTATAAATGTCTCAGAAACAAGTTCAATTTTGGTAGGCTTATACCGAGGTCAGCCTCGGTATACCCCTCAAACTAGATTGAATATTCAGATGTATGTTCTGAGGCCTTCTAGTGGATTTATAACCCTCTCTATATCTCTCTCTATAAATGTTCCAAATCCAAATTCAAATTTGGTGGGCTTATTCTGAGGCCAAATACCGAACCCGAGGCTTGAGTATTCCGCTCTCCACGCAACTCATTTTAAAAACTATGAGGTGGAAAGCCCAAATTGAGATGGTAGTTTCTTCTCTTTTCCACATGTGTTTCTCACTCTTTCCTCATGGACACTCATAACTTCCATTCTTATCAAGCAAGTGTCACCATATGAACCTCCTGGTGGCATTTATTTTGTTAGTTTTTCTTTTGTTCAATTCAATTGGGACAACCATACTTGCAAAAAACGCTGTAATGCATGCCTTTGTTTTTGTGTCAACTTTGGAAGTACTTCAACTTGCATGGATGGACTTCATCTACCATATTTTCTGATTCTCCTCAAATTGACGAGGAAAAAACAATTCTTATCGATAGATTGTAGGTACTTCTTGCCTTCCTAGAATGTTGTAGACATAGAACTTTTGTCGCAATCCATAAAATGTTACAGGTCTTTGCAATAGAAATTCCTACTCTTTCACAAACAGTTGATATACAACCATTCGAGAGCATGACGGTATGAAAAGTTTTTTCACCTTTTTTTTTTTCACATTTTTAGAGTAATGAGTTTTGTCCACGCTGTTATCCTGAAGTGGTTTTGGAAAGTTTGTGCAGTTTCACAACAATTAATGGAAACTTTTCTATGCTTATGGTTATTAACATGCAACGAGTCTCTAAATTCCTTTGCCCAGCATGAAAGATCAAACTTTTTTCAGCAGCTGATTCTAAATCAATTCATAGCTTTGTGAGAAATTTCTTTTCCGCATAAGATTTTTATAGCTGCAATTGCACCAGATTATTAATAATAAGTGCATGAGAAAAAAAACCAACACATGGATGGATAAATTTATTTCTTAAATCTATAAAAGAAATTTATGGAGTGCTATCTCTCTCTCTCTCTCTCTCTCTCTCTCTCTCTCTCTCTCTCTCTCTCTCTCTCTCTCTCTCTCTCTCTCTCTCTCTCTCTCTCTCTCTCTCTCTCTCCTCTCTCTCTCTCTCTCTCTCTCTCAATGGCTGATCGAAGCTATCTCTCAATGGTTGATCGAAGCAAGAGGAGAAAGCAAAGAGCAATAGCAAGAGAAGCAAGTTTGTTGTCAATCAATCGATTTTCAGTATACTGCAAAAAATGTATATTGTGTATAGTAATATGTAAGCAACTATAAAATAGTTATGGATACGTGTATGGTAACATCGATCAATCACAGGTGGTCTTTCAGCCCGATGGTTCAGATCCCAGATGGTGGTACGTGATTCAAGTCGCTCCTTGAAGTAAGAGAATTTTTGAAGATAGAGATGTCCTGGAGGACATGGCACTGCCAGTTGCCGCACCTCATGAACAAGATCGTGATGACGGATTCAATGTCACCATTTCAGAAGATGATCATGTGCAACCTTCACAAGCTAATGATGACGTTGAGCGTGATGCATCAGCTTATTAATGATGAAGCTATAGGAGATATTTGGGTAGAATAGAGATAGATTCATTTGGTTTGGTGGATTTGTTGCATGATGATGCGACAAATGATAATGATGAACCACCAAATGAATGAGTGAGATAGTACGATGTATTTCAATTCATTGTCATATAAATCGTATTGCTCACAGATGCAATTACATTTTATTGATTGAGTAGTTGACATCGAACAAGAAGTCGATGCATGTGAGTACACAATTTGTGATCATCATTTTTTTGTGATACATAAATTTCTTTATTCACTTGTGCATATGGCAACCATGTTGATAGAAAATGGAATTCAATGTGTTGATAGGAAACAAATTCCAAAAGTGAGATCCATTTACATTCTATTTTAAACCGTGGGTTATACCGAGGGACCATTTTCTCATCAGTCTCGGTATTACTCTCGGTTAGCAGAGTGTCTTGGAATGCCTCTGGCCACCTGGACCCTCTTTATAATTCTCACTATAAATGTCTTAGAAACAAGTTCAATTTTGGTAGGCTTATACCGAGGTCAGCCTCGGTATACCCCTCAAACTAGATTGAATATTCAGATGTATGTTCTGAGGCCTTCTAGTGGATTTATAACCCTCTCTATATCTCTCTCTATAAATGTTCCAAATCCAAATTCAAATTTGGTGGGCTTATTCTGAGGCCAAATACCGAACCCGAGGCTTGAGTATTCCGCTCTCCACGCAACTCATTTTAAAAACTATGAGGTGGAAAGCCCAAATTGAGATGGTAGTTTCTTCTCTTTTCCACATGTGTTTCTCACTCTTTCCTCATGGACACTCATAACTTCCATTCTTATCAAGCAAGTGTCACCATATGAACCTCCTGGTGGCATTTATTTTGTTAGTTTTTCTTTTGTTCAATTCAATTGGGACAACCATACTTGCAAAAAACGCTGTAATGCATGTCTTTGTTTTTGTGTCAACTTTGGAGGTACTTCAACTTGCATGGATGGACTTCTTCTACCATATTTTCTGATTCTCCTCAAATTAACGAGGAAAAAACAATTCTTATCGATAGATTGTAGGTACTTCTTGCCTTCCTAGAATGTTGTAGACATAGAACTTTTGTCGCAATCCATAAAATGTTACAGGTCTTTGCAATAGAAATTCCTACTCTTTCACAAACAGTTGATATACAACCATTCGAGAGCATGACGGTATAAAAAGTTTTTTCACCTTTTTTTTTCACATTTTTAGAGTAATGAGTTTTGTCCACGCTGTTATCGTGAAGTGGTTTTGGAAAGTTTGTGCAGTTTCACAACAATTAATGGAAACTTTTCTATGCTTATGGTTATTAACATGCAACGAGTCTCTAAATTCCTTTGCCCAGCATGAAAGATCAAACTTTTTTCAGCAGCTGATTCTAAATCAATCCATAGCTTTGTGAGAAATTTCTTTTCCGCATAAGATTTTTATAGCTGCAATTGCACCAGATTATTAATAATAAGTGCATGAGAAAAAAAACCAACACATGGATGGATAAATTTTTTTCTTAAATCTATAAAAGAAATTTATGGAGTGCTATCTCTCTCTCTCTCTCTCTCTCTCTCTCTCTCTCTCTCTCTCTCTCTCTCTCTCTCTCTCTCTCTCTCTCTCTCTCTCTCTCTCTCTCTCTCTCTCTCTCTCTCTCTCTCTCTCTCTCTCTCTCTCTCTCTCTCTCTCAATGGCTGATCGAAGCTATCTCTCAATGGTTGATCGAAGCAAGAGGAGAAAGCAAAGAGCAATAGCAAGAGAAGCAAGTTTGTTGTCAATCAATCAATTTTCAGTATACTTCAAAAAATGTATATTGTGTATAATAATATGTAAGCAACTATAAAATAGTTATGGATACGTGTATGGTAACATCGATCAATCATAGGTGGTCTTTCAGTCCGATGGTTCAGATCCCAGATGGTGGTACGTGATTCAAGTCGCTCCTTGAAGTAAGAGAATTTTTGAAGATAGAGATGTCCTGGAGGACATGGCACTGCCAGTTTCCGCACCTCATGAACAAGATCGTGATGACGAATTCAATGTCACCATTTCGGAAGATGATCATGTGCAACCTTCACAAGCTAATGATGACATTGAGCGTGATGCATCAGCTTATTAATGATGAAGCTATAGTAGATATTTGGGTAGAATAGAGATAGATTCATTTGGTTTGGTGGATTTGTTGCATGATGATGCGATAAATGATAATGATGAACCACCAAATGAATGAGTGAGATAGTACGATGTATTTCAATTCATTGTAATATAAATCATATTGCTCACAGATGCAATTACACTTTATTGATTGAGTAATTGACATCGAACAAGAAGTCGATGCATGTGAGTACACAATTTGTGATCATCATTTTTTTGTGATACATAAATTTCTTTATTCACTTGTGCATATGGCAACCATGTTGATAGAAAATGGAATTCAATGTGTTGATAGGAAACAAATTCCAAAAGTGAGATCCATTTACATTCTATTTAATATCGTGGGTTATACCGAGGGACCATTTTCTCATCAGTCTCGGTATTACTCTCGGTTAGCAGAGTGTCTTGGAATGCCTCTGGCCACCTGGACACTCTTTATAACCCTCACTATAAATGTCTCAAAAACAAGTTCAATTTTGGTAGGCTTATACCGAGGTCAGCCTCGGTATACCTCTCAAACTAGATTGAATATTCAGATGTATGTTCCGAGGCCTTCTAGTGGATTTATAACCCTCTCTATAAATGTTTCAAAACCAAATTCAAATTTGGTGGGCTTATTCCGAGGCCAAATACCGGACCCGAGGCTTGAGCATTCCGCTCTCCACGCAACTCATTTTAAAAACTATGAGGTGGAAAGCCCAAATTGAGATGGTAGTTTCTTCTCTTTTCCACATGTGTTTCTCACTCTTTCCTCATGGACACTCATAACTTCCATTCTTATCAAGCAAGTGGCACCATATGGACCTCTTGGAGGCATTTATTTTGTTAGTTTTTCTTTTGTTCGATTCAATTGGGACAACCATACTTGCAAAAAACGCGGTAATGCATGTCTTTGTTTTTGTGTCAACTTTGGAGGTTCTTCTACCATATTTTCTGATTCTCCTCAAATTGACGAGCAAAAGACAATTCTTATCGATAGATTGTAGGTACTTCTTGCCTTCCTAGAATGTTGTAGACATAGAACTTTTGTCGCAATCCATAAAATGTTACATTTCTTTGCAATAGAAATTCCTACTCTTTCACAAACAGTTGATATACAACCATTCGAGAGCATGACGGTATGAAAAGTTTTTTCACCTTTTTCTTTTCACATTTTTAGAGTAATGAGTTTTGTCCACGCTGTTATCGTGAAGTGGTTTTGGAAAGTTTGTGCAGTTTCACAACAATTAATGGAAACTTTTCTATGCTTATGGTTATTAACATGCAACGAGTCTCTAAATTCCTTTGCCCAGCATGAAAGATCAAACTTTTTTCAGCAGCTGATTCTAAATCAATCCATAGCTTTGTGAGAAATTTCTTTTCCGCATAAGATTTTTATAGCTGCAATTGCACCAGATTATTAATAATAAGTGGATGAGAAAAAAAACCAACACATGGATGGATAAATTTTTTTCTTAAATCTATAAAAGAAATTTATGGAGTGCTATCTCTCTCTCTCTCTCTCTCTCTCTCTCTCTCTCTCTCTCTCTCTCTCTCTCTCTCTCTCTCTCTCTCTCTCTCTCTCTCTCTCTCTCTCTCTCTCTCTCTCTCTCTATCTCTCTCAATGGCTGATCGAAGCTATCTCTCAATGGTTGATCGAAGCAAGAGGAGAAAGCAAAGAGCAATAGCAAGAGAAGCAAGTTTGTTGTCAATCAATCGATTTTCAGTATACTGCAAAAAATGTATTTTGTGTATAGTAATATGTAAGAAACTATAAAATAGTTATGGATACGTGTATGGTAACATCGATCAATCACAGGTGGTCTTTCAGCCCGATGGTTCAGATCCCAGATGGTGGTACGTGATTCAAGTCGCTCCTTGAAGTAAGAGAATGTTTGAAGATAGAGATGTCCTGGAGGACATGGCACTGCCAGTTTCCGCACCTCATGAACAAGATCGTGATGACGGATTCAATGTCACCATTTCGGAAGATGATCATGTGCAACCTTCACAAGCTAATGATGACGTTGAGCATGATGCATCTGCTTATTAATGATGAAGCTATAGGAGATATTTGGGTAGAATAGAGATAGATTCATTTGGTTTGGTGGATTTGTTGCATGATGATGCGACAAACGATAATGATGAACCACCAAATGAATGAGTGAGATAGTATGATGTATTTCAATTCATTGTAATATAAATCATATTGCTCATAGATGCTCTCTCTCTCTCTCTCTCTCTCTCTCTCTCTCTCTCTCTCTCTCTCTCTCTCTCTCTCTCTCTCTCTCTCTCTCTCTCTCTCTCTCTCTCTCTCTCTCTTCTCTCTCTCTCTCTCTCTCTCTCTCTCTCTCTCTCTCTCTCTCTCTCAATGGCTGATCGAAGCTATCTCTCTCTCTCCCTCTCTGGTTCTCGCTCTATCTTTCTCTTTGGTTCTCGTTGTGGATCGCGTGCTCACTAGCTAATCAGAGTTGTCCTTGCCTAGCCGATGTTTTGGGATTTTTTGGCTGAAAGGTACGAATCTCTTCTTTTCAGGATTGACGTTTGAGTTTTTCATCAAAATTCGTATAGTCTGCGAGATAAGACAACAAGAGATGTATATTGATGAATTAGATTTCCAATTATAACTTTTTTTTTTGATCAATAGTTTCTTATTGTCTAAATTGTCTTAAGTTGTATCTTACTTCTGCATATAATTTCTGCACGCATATTCAATCAGAGCTAATATTGTTCTATTAGCACATAGATCAGATACAATCCTGATTGAAGACACTAATATTAGTTTGATTTATTCAAACTTTCATCGTGTTCTCTGTGGAAGAATAATTACTATTTTTTCTACGGTGGTATCATACGGAATTAAAACTGATACAGTGATATCAGAACAAATCAAATCGTCCCTCTCAGCATTCTTCATACATCCAACAGCAAGCCGCTATCTGGAGGTTATTCAGAACTAGAAGATGTCGTCGATTATCAATATTCAAGCTAAAATCACTACAATCTTGGATCCAGAAGGTTCAAACTACTTGATTTGGAAATTAAAGACTTCACTCTTGTCGAAGGTCTATGGCAATGGGTAGAACCAATAGAGGAGAAGCCAGTAGCTACTCCTGGCAAAGAATTTCGAGAATGGAGTTAAAAAAATGACAAAGCTATAGCAATTATTGCATCTTCAGTGCATGACAATATAATGCTAGATCTTACATCAATTTTGAATGCAAAGGATTTATGGGAAGAACTGCAAACCAAGAATGAGATTCCATCTCGTTATCAAATCATGTTCTTGGAAGACCAATCAACTTACCTACAGTGAGACAACAAAGACCTGAACACATTCGTGCGAAAGATTAAAGATCTTTTATTTCCTTGCAAAATTTTGGTACAGAAAATACAATTTATAAAGAAAAACAGCTTAGTTATTTTCTTCGAGCTCTATCCAGGTCATTTCACACAACTTGAACCTTATTGACGAAAGATGCAACAATGACACTTCAAAAGGCAATAGACGGAGTTAAAGAAGAAGTAGAAGCTCGTGAATGCTAAAGTGTAGGTTAAATCCAAAAATTGAATGAATTCATTGTCATAAACAAGGTCATGTAACAGTAGACTGTCATCAGAATCCTAAAAACAAAAAGAAACAGAATTGAAGTGAACCTTCAGATTCAAACTATGTTGAAGACAAAGCACAATGCTCCAGAGTAGTAGAAGACAGGACAACAAGAAACTCAGCAGCTAATGCTAGTGCTGATCTATACTGTTTATCTAATTCAATTCAAGAAGTAGTACTTGATTCTGGAGCCACCTCACATTTTGTTTCTTTGAAACAAATTTTGTCTGAGTACAAGAAGAGATAAGTTAATTTCAGATGTCAAAAGAGACATTTCTAACATATTTGAGATCGTTGACCTAAATGAAGCTAAAGCTTATCTAGGACACTAATATTAGTTTGATTAATTCAAACTTTCGTCGTGTTCTCTTTGGAAGATTAATTACTATTTTTCCTACATAGGCTGTACTGAGTCCTATTTCACACGTGTGTGTGGTGTACATCACTTTTGGCTAATGATTTTGGGTTGCTCTTGCTTTATGCATGTAAAATTGTCAATCTAGATCTCAATTTTATGTCTAGTTTGCATTTGTTTTATGATCAATCAATCAATCGCTCTTGTGAGTAATTAATAGACTCAAGGATGGTCCAAAGTGCTGTACTTTGAGAATCAATATCTTCATCATGTATCGAAAGACTTTGATCACATGTGCATTGATGAGATTCTCCAATATTACACTCAAATTGACCTCCCTGGATATTGCATTGAATAATGGAATCAAAAGACAAAGCAAGAAGGCAGACGCAACACTTTAAAATGGGACGTTCAAGATTAAATCCAGACTCAGAACATGAGTTTTGTAGAACAACATGCTCATTTTAAAATTCTGACTCAATTTAGGAGCTCACAAAATTAGCAATATTTGCACTTCCTATGGTCCTGTCTTGAGACCAAACTTCAAGTTCCAAGAGAAAGTTTGAGAGCAAAATCATGCAAGTGGAAATAGAGAGTTTCCCCGTAGACATGGATGGCTCGTATGATGAAACTGATATAGACATCGTGGAAAACCCAAGAATGTAGAGGACGTAAATATCTTTTGTCAAGCTAATACGAGAAATCGATACTAGGTATATCTATTTTTCATATCATTTGTCATTTATGATATGTGAAATTGACACCAGCAGGTATCGATCTCCTATATCATTTTCATTTATAATAATAGTAAGAACTTATTTATACAAAAAATCAATACTGTGTATCGATTTCACATATCACTCTCTAACTTGGTAGATCTTTGACTATATACTGCTGATCAATGCCATTGTTGTAGATTGTGTTCTTCAGCTGTTTTTGTAGTTTCTTGTTTTGAATGCTTGTTCCTGGATTTGATAGCTCTTAAGCTATGTTAGGGTTCTTAGATAGAGAGATAGGAAGCTCTGATACCACTGTTGAGAAAATCTCTATCGTGATGTGTAGAGCGTCAAACGCTCTGATACCACTGTTGAGACTCTCATAGAATATAAATCTAGATGGAATTCGATCATGTCCTTGGGACTACTACCCTCTGTCACATGATCTACAATCCTCCAAGGTGTGTAAGTTTGCTTATGTGTAATTTGTTCCTGCATTCAACAAGACAAAACCAGTGTGCAAAATGAGATTAAACCAGCTGAGTGCAGACATACAACTATCAGACAATTAAGAATTCGATCGTATTCTAGACAAGAAACTCATCTACATAACACATCTACTGCATTATCAGAGAATTAGTGTTGTTGTGACAAACCACACAATGCATCAACACAATAGAAACTTTGTCTTTTGCAAATTAAAACTTGTCACGCTTACTAGTGGACTTCTTGAACATTTTGGCTAGCTACACAGTGCTCATCTTACATTGGTATACTACCAATCTGATTCCTTGCTTCTACATAATCAATAATTACGGTCTCCATGTATATAGAGAGGAGGTCACGATTAGCAGATCAGGAGATTACAAGAATGGCTGATTAGGCACGTCCCAATCGTATCTTGTCAGTCTCTAGAGGATGACATTCTCCTTGTACTTTCATGATCACCTTTGTACTTTGACGAATCCGCCACCCCTTGGGCATTCATTACTTCTTCTCTCTCTTTGGCTTTGCCATCAGGTTGCCTTGGGTCCACGAATGTTTATCCTTCCTGTTCAAGTGGCCTTCAGTCAATGAACATTTTATCTTGTCTTCGGGTCTTCAGTCCTCAAACCTCTAGTGTTCGTGTCTGGGCAGCTCCCTTGTGTTTTAGCAGACTTGAGCTCGAAAGCTAGCAAAGCTTTGTGGCTCAAAACACTTTGTTTTTTCAGAAATTGGCATACATGGCAAATTGGTCAAATCCACATGTAAAGCCTCTGTTGAGCCAAAGTAGTGTAAGTGGTAGAAATCGAGCTAGATAGGTTGTATTGTTGTTATTGGATGAGTGACAAATCAAAATTCAAGAGGTCCAATAGAATTAAGAGGTGGAAGCATCAATGGTCCAATATGATTTGAGTTATGCTTGAGAATGATCCAATAGAATCAAGAGGTGGATGCATCAATGGTCCAATAAAATCAAGAGGTGATAGAAATGAGGTCCAATGGTTTTTGAGGGTGAACTACCTCATGGATCTACTAGTCTCATTGCACTTCTCATTTTTTTCTAAGTAATTTGGAGATCAATCAAGTTTTTGAGTCTAAGTGTTTACTTGTTTTCTCTCTCTACCCAAGAGCTATTGATTGCATTCTCTCTCTACTTGAGAGTTGGCCTTTTCCATACTTAGTTTTTTTGAGGGAGAACTTTTCACACGTGTGTATGTACTTTGGTTTTGAGTTAATGCATGTGGTAGTGTGTTTTTGCCTTTGAGAGTGAGATAGATCTTGAATCCCAATCTAATCTTGATCATTGTGCATTTACACACCTTAGGAGATCTAAAGCACACTTAGTGGACACTCCACTAAGTGTGAAATTTAACATGGTATCAGAGCCTACTTGAGGTGACCATGCATTTCTCATAATTAGTATGGAAATTATTGCATCAATAGTGAACTAGAAAGTGAGTAGTGACTAGACTAGAATGTGAAAGTGAGGAATTTAAAATCTTGAAAACGTAAAATTTAAATAATATGAAAATTGGACTAGAAAGATGGTGTGTAGGAATGTAGAAAAGAATTTGTGAAAGTGCAAGATCTAGGAATGTAGGAATGTCAAATGTGTTGGATTATTCTCCTTCTTACTAATCGACTAATCGGATTTAATCTACATCCATTGCTTATCCAATTCTGCGGATTTTTCCGTGTTTTTATACAGTCTGCAAAATTAAAAGTGTTTTTACATAGTTTGCAGAAATACATGGAGTTTGACAACAGTGTCCCATTTTTCGCCTGTCATGAATCTGTTGTAAAAAATGCAGTGTTTCCTTTTTTGCATTTTTCGCCTAAAAAAAATTACGAGTAAAAAGGCAGAGTCGCATTTTTCACATTTTTCAAAGTGCCAAAAATGTTAAGAAAATGACTCTAGCAGAGTGTGGGGAAACCCTAAATGAGATTTAAGGGCACTGTCAGATTTTTCACAAAAACTTGACACTGTTGCCTTTTTGCGACACCTTTGTCTGTGGCAATTTTAGTTCATTTCTATAGAGTAACAGTTTGGTTTATTTATGCAGACAGACTATTTACGACCAATTTCCACCGTTTATTAGCAATCAATTTCTGAACTGGATGAATGCCAGCGGACACCAGCCAATTGGCAATCGCATCTGATGACCTAATTACTAAGTATAAATTAGACTTTAAGTTTGGCTACGTAATCACTTAGTATCTAGCGATTTCAAGTTAGTTGCTAAAGATTGAACGTGATTTTCATCACTACTACTTTGTTCAATTTTTGGTAGGCGTAGTCATGCATTGAAAGTAGGAAGTTTCTGTTGTTATATTATCTATCCTATTTCTGATGTGGTGTCAGAGCGTCTATCATAGTATCAGTGCTAGATCATTTTTTCTTTATCTAAACAGTCACGATATCAGACTTGTGACCTTTAGGGCCTAATATTATTTCGATATCAGAGTGAAAGCTTTAATACTTGATATCTTTCACGATATCAAATTGATATCAAACTCTTTAGTTCCTTTCAACTTTTTAGTATCAGAGAATTGATTTCCCTAGTACGCGGGACCCTAATGTCAGTTCGGACGACCTAGACTATGTCGGCACATTGTAGCATATTTATGAAGTCGATTATGAGACTAACGACAAATACTTTCTTTTTGATGTAAAATTAAATGGTTTAAGGTCATCTATCATGGAAGCAATGCCACGATTAGAAATGATAACTCAAAGTTTTCTCAGATCAACTCAACAAAATGCATATTGATGGAATCTCATGATACTATTTATTTATCTATCACTCTTGAATACCCTAAACTAATGTATATAACACACACACACACACACACACACATATTCTATCTCTCTCTCTCTTTCTCTCTCTCTCTCTCTCTCTCTCTCTCTCTCTCTCTCTCTCTCTCTCTCTCTCTCTCTCTCTCTCTCTCTCTCTCTCTCTCTCTCTCTCTCTCTCTCTCTCTCTCTCTCTCTCTCTCTCTCTCTCTCTCTCTCTCTCTCTCTCTCTCTCTCTCTCTCTCTCTCTCTCTCTCTCTCTCTCTCTCTCTCTCTCATCTTAAATTTTAAATCAATGCAAAATGTTAAACACACACACACACACACACACACATGTGATGCCACCTTATTGTTAAAAATTGAATATCAACATAAACATGGCATGATATACTCGAAAATGAAGATATGAGCTGGTTAAGTATAAATCATGAAGAGGCCTAAAGTCATTTTTTGGGAATATATCTCCTAAGTACTTGCCTTGGAATTAAGGACAAGACTTTTAATAGGAAAGACATTACCTTGGAAAACCTTTACTAGGTCGTCCACATGAAATGACTAGTTACGAAAAAGACATGTTACACTAGAGTAACTTTAACTCATAGTTAAGTGTACCTTTCATGGTATAATTGAATGTATTTTCAGTCTAATTGTTAACTAGACCCTTTCGTGGGAGCGACACACCTTTTGTTTTAGAAGTGTGTTTGTTTGTCCCATAAAACATATATTGATCTCACACTTCAGTCTCGAGTATCAAGAGAGAAGAGTTTATGCATATGTAAGAGATTGAAGAATTGAATAGATTTTCTATGAGTTATTCTCTTCTATCTTTGTTCTCCGCACTACTGAGTGTGAGTCATCTTGAGTCTGCTAACAATCTCTAACGCATTACATGAATTACTCTTTGATCAAACAGACTCTCTAGTGCATTACAGTCGTTTGTTGTGTATCCGTAAAGCATGCTCTAAAGAACTGTCTTAAAACTATCTTATTCGTCTATCACGAATACTTTCTTTTTGGCACTCGAATAACGACTATCTTTGGTATAGTCTAGCACGATCATTGAATAAATCTGTATGTATACATATGAGATGACAGTCCCTTTCCGAAGAATTGAGTTTTTGATTTTTTTTCTTGATTGTCATTAACATAAGTTTCTAACGTGCTCTAAAGCCATTCGTGTTCTTTAACCTTTAATTTGGACTTTAGTTGTTCAGGACTTTTGTCTAGAAATGAATAGTTCATGAACACGAATAATTAATTGTTTGTACAGTCGCAAATACAAGGAACATTTCTTGACTCTCTGTTGACACCTTAATCAGCCAGAGTGTAGTATTGTTGTACTACTACTTTGAGAATATCTCGTCTGTAGAACGCGATTCATTTGATTCGATAGAGGCCAAATTATTGTTTTGAAAATTATCAACACCACACCCAAATATAAGTAATATTGGTTACTTTTTAAAGTCTGTCGACAACCAGAATAACACTCGACACCACATGTCATAAATTGTACCAAAAACATAACTTTCTAACACCGTCCTCTATGGGAATGACACTATTTGCTACAAAATCTATATTAACCTTGTTGGTATAATATGACATATACCAATTTTTGGCACCGTTGCCGGAGATAGTTTAGGAAAGTTATAAGAAATCTGACAGATCCATCTCCATCTCTAGTGTACATCAGATAGAGAATCCAGATCAGAACGATACCGTAAGCTTAGAGAGGAATTTTTACGAAGACAAAGTGATAATACTAGTCGAAGAAATCTAGACAAAATCATTGCTCAGTTACTTGAACTCCTAATTAGCTTCAGTATGGAAGGCACTCCTGCACGTTTCACTTCTATATCAAAAATTAAGTACGATTATTTTAAAGAAATTTCTTCTGACGATGCAGATAGCTATGTCTCACAATTCAAGTCAATCACTAATGCAAATAATGAAGGTACTAACGTAGACAAACTACAAATCTTCCCTGATTTGCTAAGAAAACAGGCGCACATCTGGTACAATCAAGCTGAACCAGTTCATGTAGGAACCTGATACCTTCTAAAAGATGTGTTTTTGAACCAGTTCAGAGAAATTGGTTACAAATCAAAAATTCTCGGACATCTGTACAATGTTCAAAAGAAGAGTAAAGAATCCCTTCGCAAATATACACGAAAGGTTAAAAATCTCATAGGAAAACTAACCGGTGTATATCCCGTTGATATGCAGATCGAATGGTTTTTGGCTGGTTCACCACCAAAGATTGATCGGTATTGCAGACAAGAGGACATGACCTCCTTAGCAGCAATAATAGCTAGTGCCGCAAATTTGGAGACCTCAAAACTAGCACGAAAGCGACGATCAACTAAGAAATCTTGGAAGTCAAAGACTAATTCTAGTGACAACGAGGATGATTCAGATTCTGATTCAAGTAACAGTTCTTCAAGTTCAGAATCTGAAAGCAGCGATTCATCATAATCAGAAGCTAACAAATGAGAGAGAAAGAATAAACGACGATACAAACGAAAGGACGACATGAAAGTTGTCGAGGATAAGTCGTCAACTTCTAAAGTTGAAAAGCTTTGGAAGAGTAATATGGCTGACCTTAATAAAAAGTTTAATGACTTGAAAGTATAGATCTCTGAAGTCGCAGATAAAAGACCGAAAGCGTCTTCTTCCAACTCATGAATGTGGTGTACGATTGCAAAATGTGGAACTTTAGGACACACCAAGGAAGACTGCACCACTGTGAATGTCAAATATGTTGAAGATCCTGCCCAGGATGTATTTTTTATTTTTCAAAATGATGCGACTACTAACTATGTTTAGGGTACTGCAATATCAGCCCAGCAGAACAAACCCAAGTTCACACCAAGAAAACATAATCCTCCTGAATTTGTTGGACCAACAAAGTCTCAAACCGCGACTAAACCAGTGTCGGACAACTGCTATAACTGTGGAGAGCCGGGACATTTTTCACCTGACTGTCCTCAGCCGCAAAAGCCGATTGGTTATGTACCATTATGCTCAAATTGAAGAGAGCCTGGTCACAAGTATCCTGACTACCCTCAGCCGTAGAAGCTGCAACCAAATATCAATATGTAGCTACACCAGCTGCTGTAGACTTGAAAGAGAAAGATTTGAATGATGCTGTTGTGCAGAGAATTGACGTTATTGGAGAAAAATTGGCGAAGACAGAAGATCAGTCCTAGCCAAGTGACGTGGAGAAATTATTCAAAGTCACAACGAGAAGCAAAAGCTCCTCGAAACCTGACCAGAAATCTTTGACAAAGTGCATAAAATCCTCAAAGAAGAAATCTTCTAGGAAGACGACGAATAAATCTATGACTAAGGAAAATCTTAAAAATGACCCCGACTATGATCGTGATGCTACGAAGTTATTTGCAAAAGATATCTCATCAGAGATGAAAGAAATTATCAATGTTGAACTTCAGTCAGCTGCTGCAGAGAAGGTGGTCACTTTCGAAGAAGGGGACGAAGAAATCACGAAGACAAAATTGTCTAGTGAGGTTATTGATAAGCCAATCTTGAAATCAAAGACAAAAGACTATGACATTGTGACTGATATTGGATCACTTTGTCTGAACATTACATTTGAGTAGCTGCTGGCAAATAACACTTATCACAGAAAGCAACTGAAAGGTCATTCTGAACCAAAAAAGAAATTTTTTTTTTCTTTGCCATATGTTGGTGTTCTGTCTATTGATTTAGGTGATCTCGGTGCACCTAAAATTGATATTACCATTGCGGGATGCCTGATCGAAAAAGTGCCAATTGACGCTGGTTCTATCGTGAATATAATAACAAAAGATATAGCTCATGCTTTGGGACTGATTGACATTCAACCGACACAGCGAAACATCAAGTTAGTTGATTCGACACGATGAAAACCTGTTGGAGAACTGAAGGATGTCACTGTTTACATTCAAGCCAAGCCATTCACAATGAATTTCATAGTTATCAAACCACTCGGTTTGTCATCCTATTCTATGCTTATTGGACGACCCTTGCTTTATCAATCAAATGCAAGTGTTCATTGGAAATCCAGAGAGCTAAGATTTCAGACTGGTGAGACCAATAATCATGGTAAGCCAGCAAAACAAATAATCACCTGGAGTTAGGACAAATACGAAGGTGAAACGCCTTTGTCTGACACCAATTTTACCTCAGAAGAATCTTCTTATGCCTTTAATATTTTTTCTAATGCATCTAACATTGAAGTTCAATATTTCGAATGTTATGAGAATGCTGACGAAGAAGAATTCTTCGATGCCTGCAACACTGAAGCGGATGTTTCGTATGAAGAAATCATGGTTGCAGACACGAACTCAAAAGAGTCTGACAATTCGAGTGACAAATCTGAACATGAATTTGGTAACAAGAACCAGGTTGACGAAAAGAAAACATCTATGGAGTCAACCATGCACAAAATTCATGGCCATACCAAGGCCAGTATGACAGAAGGTATCATATTATCAAATTCTACTAAACTAATTGAACTTGCACCTGGCATATTTGTGCATGTTTCGAAGTCACTTGGAGAATCGAAGCTAGCGAAATTCACTGAACTATTGAAGGAGTATCAAGATGTTTTTGTCTGGTCGCTCGACGATTTGAAGGGTATATTTACAGAATTTGGAGAGCATCAAATTGATCTTAAGGAAGATGTTGTACCTGTTCGACAGAGACTTAGGATTTCCACAAACTCAATGTTGCCACAAGGAAGGATCATCATCCACTACCCTTCACTGATTCTATCTTAAATCAGGTTGCTGGTCAGGAGCGTTACAGTTTCTGTGACAATTTTTTTGGTTATAATCAGGTTGGAGTGCGGAAGAAGGATCGTTCAAAGACTACATTTACTACGGATTGGGGCACTTATGCCTACAACAAAATGCCCTTTGGTCTTTGTAACGCTCCAACGACTTTTCAGCGAATCATAATGTTAATTTTTGCTACCTTTCTAAGAACTTTTCTCGAAATATTTATTGATGATTTTTGTGTATATAGTTATATAAAGACGCACTTACAGAAGCTGAAATTAACATTGCAACGGTGTAGAGATACTTGTTTATCCCTTCATCCAGAGAAATGTTTTTTTGGTATGAAAGAAGGAATATTACTCGAACAAAGAATATCTAACAGAGGAATAGAAGTCGATAAAGATAAAGTTGAGCTTATAAAGAATCTCTAGATATCAACCAATTTACGTGAACTAAGAGCTTTCTTAGGACATGTCGGCTATTACCAGAGATTTATTCAAAATCATATTTCTATTGGTGTCTCTCTTACACATCTACTGAAGAATTGGTGGCCAACAATGTTCATGGATGTATCAAATTTTATTCGTTCATGTGATCCATGCCAGAGATCGGGCAAGCCTACAAAAGCAATGAATTGGCCGTTGACACCAATCCTGCCTCTTGCACCATTTGAAAAGTGGGGGATTGACTTTGTCGGTCCAATCAAACCTGTGACTCGACATACAAAATGTCATTATATTCTAGTTGCAACAGATTATGCTACAAAGAACGTTGAAGCAAAGCTGACGAAACGAAACGATGCAAAAACTGTCACGACGTTCTTATTCAAAGTATAATCACAAGATATGGTTGTCCACTTGAACTAGTAAGTGACCGAGGTACACATTTTCTAAATAACATGATACGGTTGCTGACAATCTATTTTCTGATCAAACACAGAAAAAGTACACCGTATAATCCAAAAATAAACGGGTTGACAAAAAGAGCTAATGGAATTTTATGTAAGATCCTGAACAAAATTACTATTGCACATGCAATGGATTGGGATAAAAAACTACCATCAGTTCTCTGGGCTTATCGCAACACAGAGAAAATCACGACGAAGCAGACACCATATTTTCTTACGTATGGTATGCATCCTATTTTGCCAATTGAATTTGAGGTGAAAACTTTTTGTATTCAAGCTCAACAAACAGATGCAGAATGTATAAACGAAAGGTTGACTAATATCGAAGAACTAGTTGAAGTTCATGTGACTTCACAAAAATTAACGAAGGAAATCTAGGAACAAAGAAAAAAGAAGTATGACAGCCGTATTAAGAAATGTGATCTTAAAGCTGATGACTTTGCATTGATATATGATAGTCGACATCAAAAGTTCCCTAGAAAACTCCATATAAGATGGCTTGGACCTTATAAAGTCATGAATTATGCGAATTAGGGTAGCATGAACTGGTAATCATGAGACATAAACGAATGGCATCACACGCACACGCACACCTTAAACCCTAAAACCATAACACACACGAGGATAAAAAAAAAAAAGAACACAATAGAGTGCTAATCAAAACTCCCAAACTATACGGTTATATCCTATTCCAAAGTGTCACCACATGCTCTCTCCCTATGGTGTTTGGGCTTCCTCGTGGACATTTGAACCATGCCTTTATCGAAAGAAAACAAGGGCTACACACCTTCCTAGAATTGAGAGTGTTGGTTACTTTTAACTCTCTCTCTCTCTCTCTCTCTCTCTCTCTCTCTCTCTCTCTCTCTCTCTCTCTCTCTCTCTCTCTCTCTCTCTCTCTCTCTCTCTCTCTCTCTCTCTCTCTCTCTCTCTCTCCAAATCTCTCACTCTCTATTTCTAAGCATGAAAACATAACCAATACACAACACATAAACTATCATCTTGTAAATTAAAATAACAGGACTAGATTAAGATCCTACAAATCAGAGTAGCACAAACTAGTAAGCTTGAAACATTATTATGTATACCACAAATTGTTGAGAGTGGAGATCATTTGTTTTCTTAGGCCAACAATGGGGTTCCCCAACATGTTCATAAAAATACTAGCGGAGAAGTGTCATCATTTCAAGGACAAACGTAATCAAGAAGGCAACATGAAGGCCTCAATGTGGTGAAAGAATCTAAAAAATGTGGTGGTGTTTAGTCAAAATGTATCAACTAGGGCAGGAATTTTGTAATCTTAGATATAATAGTTGAGGTGGTAATAATCTAGCATTGTTTAGACACAAATTGCCAATTTTTATCAAATCTGTTTTTGAATGTAAGAGCAGAGGTCGGAATGCACCTCAGAATAAAAGATGGTATAGTGCCTTGAATACCAGATATTCCAAGGTCTGTTCCGACCTCCAATAATTTTTACCCATTATCAACAAATCCATCAATAAATATACAATTTTGTTTCTAAAATGTATAGATGTATTTTCATAAATCATAATGTAAAATAAATTTGAATGTATTCCTATACTGCAAAACGTGCATCTACAACAAAAGATAGGAGATAAACATTTATGAGTAGAGGTATATAATCTACCATTCATGGGCTGGTAACAATCTAGCATATGATCTATTTATGAGTTGTAAAAAATGTATGAGCAGAGGTTAAAATGGACCTCGGAATAACAGATAGTATACTGTCTTAAACAAATCCAAATATTCCAAGGTCTGTTCCGACCTCCACTGATTTCCACCCAGTTGAAAGATGTACCCGTTATCAACAGATTCATCAATAAATGTACAGATTTTTTTCTACGATGTGCAGATATGTTTTCATAAATCCTAATGAAAATAACGCTGAATGTAGTTCTACACTACAAAATGTGGATCTACAACAAAAACTAGGAGACACACTGCTACAATATTGCACAGGTACTTAAAACTACTAGTAGTTGTGTTAGTCAACTACTTGGATGATGTTAGAGCCCAAGAATTGGCATAAAGAACTGCAAAACAATTTCATATCAAGAACCTATGTAACAAATCCTCATGGGGAAAGCATAGAACTGGTCAGCACAATTGAATAGTCTTCTAAAAAAACCACGCAAGCTTTACAAATGTATCATAACATTCACAAATGTGTCATTTGAAAGATCAAAAAAAAAATCTCAACAGAGGTCGGAACAAACGTCAGAATAGACACTGGTATACTGCTAGAACTAGCATGATTTATTCCGAACTCCATTCTGACCTTGAAAGTACTTGCTATGATCCACCTGAAGCTGCTATGATGATCTGCTTGAAATGCTATGATGAAATTTGCAAAACAAAACTAGTATTGTAGTTTATTTAGTTTAGTATCACAAAAAACAATTGTAACAACTAATTTTTAAAAAAAACAACAAACATCCATATGCAATCCAACATATCCACCAAAAAATGACAGGATTTGGCATCGGAACAGCCATCGGAATAGGCGTTGATATGACAAATCCAACAGATCCATATATTCCGATAGGCATTCCGACTCTCTGAAACTCTGAATCTACAACAACCTCAACTATGGATCTACCTTCAACTATAGCAACCTCAACTACAGTACCCTCACCTGGAAGTGCCTTCGGAGTAGTCATCGAAATAGCCTTCGAAATAGTAAATATTGCGGATCCACCTATTCCGACGGTCTTTCGACATGCCTACTTGTCCAAAAATTGGATCCACCGACTCCTTCGCCTCAGAGGAAAGCTTGCATAGAAAACGTGGTGTCAATACCAACAAACTGATATCACATTGAGGTGGATACTAGGATGCTAGAGAAAGAGAGAGTGAAAAAGGAGATTACCTTGCATCCAACAAATAAAAAAACCTCCATCCTCCACTTTCCCTTTCTTTCTTGACCTCCCCACATTCGATTCTGCAAGGAGTAAGCTAAGAGGAAGAGCAATAGCAACAAGCAAAGTGCAAGAGAATCAAGAAGACCAAGCAAAATACAAGAGGAGAAAGCAAGAGCAATAGCAAGAGAAGCAAGTTTGTTGTCAATCAATCAATTTTCAGTGTACTGCAAAAAATGTATATTGTGTATAGTAATACGTAAGCAACTATAAAATAGTTATGGATACGTGTATGGTAACATCGATCAATTACAGGTGGTCTTTCAGCCCGATGGTTTAGATCCTAGATGGTGGTACGTGATTCAAGTCGCCCCTTGAAGTAAGAGAATTTTTGAAGATAGAGATGTCCTGGAGGACATGGCGCTGCCAGTTCCTGCACCTCATGAACAAGATCGTGATGACGGATTCAATGTCACCATTTCGGAAGATGATCATGTGCAACCTTCACAAGCTAATGATGACGTTGAGCATGATGCATCTGCTTATTAATGATGAAGCTATAGGAGATATTTGGGTAGAATAGAGATAGATTCATTTGGTTTGGTGGATTTGTTGCATGATGATGCGACAAATGATAATGATGAACCACCAAATGAATGAGTGAGATAGTATGATGTATTTCAATTCATTGTAATATAAATCATATTGCTCATAGATGCTCTCTCTCTCTCTCTCTCTCTCTCTCTCTCTCTCTCTCTCTCTCTCTCTCTCTCTCTCTCTCTCTCTCTCTCTCTCTCTCTCTCTCTCTCTCAATGGCTGATCGAAGCTATCTCTCTCTCTCCCTCTCTGGTTCTCGCTCTATCTTTCTCTTTGGTTCTCGTTGTGGATCGCGTGCTCACTAGCTAATCAGAGTTGTCCTTGCCTAGCCGATGTTTTGGGATTTTTTGGCTGAAAGGTACGAATCTCTTCTTTTCAGGATTGACGTTTGAGTTTTTCATCAAAATTCGTATAGTCTGCGAGATAAGACAACAAGAGATGTATATTGATGAATTAGATTTCCAATTATAACTTTTTTTTTTTATCAATAGTTTCTTATTGTCTAAATTGTCTTAAGTTGTATCTTACTTCTGCATATAATTTTTGCACGCATATTCAATCAGAGCTAATATTGTTCTATTAGCACATAGATCAGATACAATCCTGATTGAAGACACTAATATTAGTTTGATTTATTCAAACTTTCATCGTGTTCTCTGTGGAAGAATAATTATTATTTTTTCTACGGTGGTATCATACGAAATTAAAACTGATACAGTGATATCAGAACAAATCAAATCATCCCTCTCAGCATTCTTCATACATCCAACAACAAGCCGCTATCTGGAGGTTATTCAGAAATAGAAGAGTGAAATTTCACATGTGTGGGAATGCCCTAATTTATGTGAATGATCTCCTAAGCAAGCTTATGCACTTATATATCAATACTAGATTGAAATCCAAGATCTAGATAAAAAAACTAAGGCATAGAGGCAAAGCTAGATGCATAGGTTGATAACCACAGTACTTTCACATGTAAGAAAGTGATCCATGAACAAACTAAGTAAAATTAAGCTCCTCTCCTTGGGTAGAGAGATAATAGAGCAAATTTGGTCTCAGGTAGAGAGAGAGTGTAATACAAGCAAAATCCACAATTCTTAAATTTGACTCACAAACTCAACTTAGATTATGATTGGAAAGAGGAGTATATATAAAACTCATGGAGATCCTTCATTTCATCCTATTGGACCCGTATCTTTGATACTATTGGATGAGTGATGCATCCATCAAGGATATCTCAATTTTGATTGGACGCTTTGACCAACGCCAACACTTTGACTGGATCACTCGTAAAATTACATCTAAACAAGTGTCACATGCCTAACTAGCTTGAGTTTTAACTCTTAAACTACTTTGGCTCAATAGATACATTACATGTGGATTTGACCAATTTGCCATCCATGCCAATTTTGACCCTATCACAATTCTACACCAAGATGCTTCACATAAAAACTTTGTGATACCTCTAAAGTCAACATCATAAATTATTTTTGACTTTTTATACATGTGGGAACATGCTCCACACATGTGATTGTTCCTCACAAACTAGAAACACAAAATAACCAAGGTAGATTTTTGACAATATTTCACACTCAAAAACTAGCTTGGTAAGATCAAGAAGTTTGTGAAACTTTTTTAGTGGATCCTTTTGTATGTATATGAAGTAAAAAATCAGCAAACCGATCCATCATAGCAGCACCTCACCAAATCCATAAGAAGATCTCTTTGGTAAAAATCTCTTGCCAATATCTTTGAAGAGTACTCCACCAATTTGCCACTGTTTCAATGTGCCTTCTCCATGCTTGATGATGATCTTTGATCTGAAAAATGAACTTGCATGAAGATGGCTGCATCATAAACCAGAATGTGATCCAGCCATCATCACCAAGTAGAGACTGAGAGATGGCAAAGCATTTGCCATGATCACCGTCAACATCAAGGATACTCAGATCAGCCACATACGTGTTGCTCAAATAGCTAAGGATGCATGGGACATCCTAGCAACTCCCTACAACATCAGAGACATTACTTCCAAGCTTCATCTGAGGAAGAAATTCTTCACCATTAGAATGTCTGATGCAGATAGTGTTTTGAGCCACCTCAACACCTTCAAAAATCTTATGGAGCAGATGACTGCAACTGGCTCAGTCATAGAATACTCCGATGCACTCATGACTTTATTATCGAGTCTACTTGAAGCCTACGGAAATTGGGTAATGGCAATTTCTACCCAAGAGCACCTCACTCTATCACAATAACATATCGTGCAGATTCCGACGTGGGCGTCCGACGGATGTTCAAAAATTTCATAATCTGTCGCAATCCGACACGTTGAAATCCAACGTCCTAGTAAAAAATCCGAAAATTAGAGTCCGGCGATCGGGAAATATGGGTGGCGACCAATTTTTAAAAGGCACGTCAAAATCTGACATGTCGGATTCTGACATTCAAACGTGGATATGACCTGGCATAGTTTTTCCAAAAAAAAAATATGGTGTAATCTGACGTGGACGTCAGAATCCGACGTCCATGTCGGCAATCCGATAGCCTGTCCATGGCATTTGGGACCTGTCGTCCGAAACTGAATGGATACAGACGTCGGATTTTGATGTATTTGGAGAACGCCAGATTCTGACATCTATGACAATGCTCGAATTTGCGCGATCCAACATCTTCTCTCTCACTCTATTTTTTGCAGGTTGGAGCATCTTTGGAGCAATTGAGGGCGATTGAGGGTGATTGAAGATCAATGCTTGAGGGGTTGTGATAGATGACCGTAAACCATTTTATGTAAAAAATAAAGCATTTGGCATTAGTCTCATAATTGACTTCATAAATACATAGTCTAGGTCGTCCGAAATGAATTAGGGTCCCTCACACTAGAACGACTCTCTTGTTGAAAGTTGGCCATTATACCACAATCATATGTACGTCGCTTGTTGTCAACTCTCTCAACATGGTAATGGTGTCCATATGCCCACATGGCAGAGTATGATGTATACTAAAACACAAAAAATCAAATGTGTGTAATTAGAAATACTATTCATATATTGAGTAGTACAAAAACAAAACTTCACAAAAACAATATTACACTAACCTTCCATCCACATCCACAAACAAATTCCCATTCTAATTCGGTCACTTCTTCTTCGTTTTCAGATGCTTTTAGCATCGTATCAAAAACCCATTCATGAGAGCATTTTGAAGGTAAAGGCTTCAAAGGTTCGTCGTTCTCCAATGCCCTCCTTCTTCTTCAATTGATATTTCTTCTTCATTTCAATGTTATGTTTATTTCCTTTTTGGCTTCTTCATACCTTGAAATTCACTTTTCCATTTGTCCGCAAACTATTTAGTAAATGGTCCAAACAACCTGCCGCCGATAAACAACAAGTTATTGGTACCCTTCGTGACGAATTTCAACAAGAAGAGGAATTCGAGGAGAAGGAAATTCATAAGCATATGAGCTTATGGATTAGGCATTATCGTGATATGGCTCGACGAGCTTATAGGGACAGGCAATCCAAGCCCTCCTGGTGTTCAAGAAATGATTGGAACCATGTAAAAGCGGATGAACGAACACCAGATAAATACAAGATTCAGAAAAAAGTTGCGGCTGCTAGGATTCTTGAGATAGGCAATCCTAGGTTGGGCTCGAGCGAAAAGACAGGATTGCAAGCAAGCATGGTAAGTGAACTTACACTACTCTTATAGTTTATCTTTGATTTCATATGTTTTTATTTTTTAATATGCATTATGACTAGCTGGTCCAACGTAGCCCTAAATTAATTTCAACTTAAATTGAATGCATGGATAGTTGGCGGACTATAGACGTCTGCCAACTAAGGAGGAATATGAATTTGCCTATAGGGAATCATACGCCACATTAGTCGACAAACTAAAGAGCAAGGTTCATCCTCCAAATGTAAGTACTAGTTTTTGTATTCATACTAATGTGGTTTGTATTCCGATGTCAAATTTATTTTATTTAATACGATCAAGTATTAAATATTGATAGAGTTTGTTTGCTTGTGTTCATGCATATTGGACGTTAAGACGATGACGATGAGTAGATTAGGTTTATAAATTTTAGATCATGTTAGATCTAGAAAAACTCATGCGACATTAAAGCATCAATTTTGTAATACATTGATTGATATTATGAAAATATTATTATTACAAATGATCGTGCTATATTGCCATTGCTTTTATATGTGCAATGTTCTTTTTTCAAAAATTGCAATGTCAAATTTAGAGATGTGGATTGACGTAATAACCAACTAAGAATTTAAAACCATGTGCAATGTCGGATTTCAAAACAACAATCAATATTATATCTAAAAATCTAAATGAAATTTATGATGTGCACAAAGCAATGCAATAAAGTATTGTCATTCATAATGGACATGAAGTAATGAAATAAAATATAAATGAGAATGAAAAGTACCTCATGCTTAGTTTGTTATTTGATCCAAATGTTGAATGCAACTCAAAAATATTGTTTTAAAAACAATTCATGAACATCGCTTCTCCAAGAACTCAACTCCAAGAACAGTCCGATAAAAATGCACACGCTATTTTTTACACAATTTTTTTTTTACCTAATTTGGGACGTTGGAATCCGACATCCAAATGCGTTGGATAGACGTCGGATGGACGTCAGATGGGCGTCGGACATCCATCGGTTAATTTTATGCATCATTCTATATTTACAGACATCGAAATCCGACATGTGCATTGCGACGTCCACGTCGGACCTTTTGTGACGTCTTTGGACGTCGCATTGCGACGTCCACGTGGGACTGCCTCTCATCGATCGAGATTTTTGGTTGCGGATTGCGGCAGGTTGTGTTTGTCATATTGCGACGTGTTTTAAAGTGGTCAGATTCTGGTGACCTTATAGTGACGTGTTTTTTCGATGTTGCGACGAATTAAAAAAAAATTAGGCTCGCAATTCACGTCGCAAAACATGTCATAAATCACGATGGGTGTTGTATTGTATCAAGGATAATTTTGCTGCTCCTACAAGAGGAGATCAGAAGATCGGCATCCTCCTTGATCTCAAAATCGGATCCTCAAGCTCTGTATTCAAAAAATCAAAAATTTAGATCCAAGAGATCTACAAAGTCAGGCTCTACTGACAAGAAGAGCAACATGCAGTCTGGACCAAATTTTGGTTCTGAATCAAATTCAAGCTCTTCATCATTCCAACTAGTGCAAAAAAAAATTTGTAGGTACTGTAAGAGGACTGGCGACAAAATCAAGGACTGCCGAACTTTAAAGTACAACAACAAAAAGAAGAACCAGTTTCAACAACAAGCACATAATGTTACAACCAATCACTCAAATCAGCAACAACAAGATGAAGAAGATGAAGCAGCTTTCATGACCAAAGCCGGAGAACAACATGATATCGATTTCTGGTATCTAGACTCCGGAGCAACAAAACACATGACTCATCATCGCGACTGGTTCAAGGACTATAAGTCATTTACCCACTCTTGAGTTGTGCAACTTGGAAACAACTCATTACATTCAATCAAAGGTGAAAGAATAGTCAGAGTTGAATTAAAAAGAAGTGAAATCAAGTTGTTGTCCAACATTATCCACATTTCAAATCTGACCAAGAATCTGCTCTCAGTTAGCTGAATCACCGATTCAGGTTGGAGGGTCAAATTTGATACAAAAGACTGCACAATTCTTGACAAATCATGGAGGGTTCTAGCCTACAGAAGAAGAAGTGGATATCTTTACAAACTCAGCCATTGCTACTCTTCTAACAATCAAGCTCTTCACACATCCACTTTTGAATCAACTGATATGTTGTGCAATTCTAGAATTGGCCATCTTAACTTCAACAATATTTAGCAAATGTCAACACAAAGTCTAGTACAAGACCTACCTTCAGTCAACAAGCGAACTTCTCCATGCAAAAGCTATACTATAAGCAATCATGCTAGAAGTCCCTTCAGTTCAGACTTAGTTCATCCATCCAAGGGCTTGCTTGACCTTGTACACAGTGACATCTGTGGCCCAATGTAGACTGCTTCCACAGGGGGAGCTCTCTATTTCCTAACCTTCATCAATGACTTCTCTCAAAGGACTGCAACCTATTATCTGAAGAATAAGTTTGAAGCATTCAAGTTCTTCATGCAGTTCAAGGTGTCTATAGAGAACCAGACCCAGAGGAAGATCAAGGCGCTACGCACAAATGGAGGGAGAGACTCACATCTCCACAAAATACAAGGAGTTTTGCAAGGCCAATAGGATACATCAACAATATAAAACCAACTACTCACCTCAGTCCAATGGTGTAGCTGAACGAAAGAATTGGCCACTCATCGAGAGTGCCAAGAGCATGATGGCCCATGTCTCTCTTCGAAAGAAATTCTGGGCAGAAGTTGTTACTGCAATTGCCTATTTATAGAATTGATCCATCACCAAAGCCCTGAATGAAAAGACATGTTATGAGGTGTGCACAAAATAAAAACCATTACTCAAATATATTCGAGTATTTGGATGCATCGCTTTCACTCAGATCCTTGAGGATCTAAGAAGAAAGCTAGATGACGAGTAGGAAAACATTTTTTATTGGCTATTTCCCAAATCACAAGGCATACAAGCTCTACAATTTGGATACCGAGAAGGAATTCACCAGTAGAGATGTCATTTTCTTGGAATACTAGTTCATCGATGACAAAGAGAAAGCTGCTGATAATTCCAACCCAAGGATAAAACAACCAGATAATTTTGATCCAAGGATTCAATTGCTGAATAACAATGATGACTCAGACAATGAGTCAGAACCTTAATGAGTCAACCCACATTAGAGGATGAAGTTCAACCCAGAAGGTCGAACAGGTCCAGACAGCCTCCATCTAGATTTATAGATGATCTGACCTGCTACTTCATATAGGAACCAAACATAGTTGCTGAGGCCATGTCCACTCCTAATGCTGACCAGTGGAAAGCAGTGATGGACACCGAATTCGATTCTCTTATGGAGAATCAAACATGGACACTCACTGAGCTGCTAAAGGACCGAAAACCAATCCCATGCAAATGGATATTCAAGACAAAGTAAGATGATGAAGAAAGGCTAAATCGTTACAAGGTCAGGCTAGTCACCAAAGGCTTTTCCCAGATTCTAGATCTGGATTATTTAGAAACCTTCAGCCCAATCATCAGACATTCTTCGATTCACCTACTCTTCTCTTTTGCAGCCGCAACAGATCTTGAAGTCCACCAGATGGATGTCCAGACTGCTTTCCTCAATGGAACCATCGAAGAGGAAATCTACATGACGTAGCCAGAGGGACACGAACTCAACGACAAGCAACAGTACCTTGTATGCAAAATCCACAAGGCTCTCTAAGGGCTGAAACAGTCACCCAGAACCTGCAGGTCCCAGAAGATCAAAACATTTCTGATAGAGAATGGTTTCATTCCAAACTCAGCAGACTCGAATGTCTACTTCAAGTCTGTATCAGATTACTTGCATCATCATCACTCTCTACGTAGATGATACGCTCTTATTCAGTAACAATCTGAATCTGAATCTGATGAAGGATGCAAAATACATGCTGACACAGGAATACAAGATGACTGACATGGATCCAGCCCACTATTGTCTTGGAATTCAAATTCAACGAGATCAACTCAGCAGACTGATCTTTATTAGTCAGCAACGATATTTGAACAACGTGCTGGAGAAGTATGGAATGGCCAACTGTAAACCAAGTTACTTTCCACTTGACCCTGGACTGAAGCTATCAAAGGAGCAGTCTCCTCAAACTAAGGAGATGAAGCGCTATCCATTTCAATCCGTCATCAGCTCACTGATGTATGCAATGTTTTGCACTTGACCAAACCTTGCATATTCGTTCAGTACAACACTCAGTCAGTTCCTGTCAAATCCAGGGATAACTCATTGGAAGGCACTAACAAAGGTCGTGAAGTACATCCAAGCAACGAAAACTCTCAATATCTACTACGGAGGCAGCCACACTTCCAACATCCTTCAAGCCTACACAGATGCGGATTGGGCAAGAGATCTTGACACTAGAAAATCAACTTCTAGATTTGTATTCTTATACAACCAAGACCCAATCTTATGGAATAGCCGAAAGCAAACCTCAATTGCATTACCATCAACGGAATCCAAATACATAGTTGTCACCAATGCAACCAAAGAGGCGATCTGGCTCAGGCAACTGCTTGCACTACTATGACAATCAAAGCACAATAGAGCTATCTCTCAATTTGATATTTCACTCTCGAAGCAAACATATAGAAATCAGGTATCATTACCTTAGAGAGAACGTGCACAGCAAGGAAGTAGAACTGGTGTTCTGCTAAACAAAGTACATGGCAGCAGATTACTTCACAAAGGCTCTATCAAAGGAGCAACATCTCAGATTTAACGATATGTTAAATCTGTAGATCAAACTTTTTCAAGATCCCCTTTGAGGTTTCTTGTGCCTTAAACATTTTTTAAGGCACCTTCTCCTTTTTCTCCTATTTCACAACTTCGCGAAAAAAGCAAGACAATGGCCAAGTGGCCAAATGCCTTAGAAATCATTTTTAAGACACCTCCTTTTTCGCCTTTTTCACAACTTTGCAAAAAAAGCAACACAATGGCTAAGTGGCCAAAATGCCTTAGAAATCATTTTAAAGCACCTTCTCATTTTCGCCTTTTTGTCATTTAAAAGCACCTTTGTCTTTTGCGCAATTTTAAAGGCACCTTTGTTTTTTGATGCCTTTAATCTAAGGCACCTTCGCCTTTTTCACCTTTTTCATCTTTTTTCGCCTTCTTTGCTGCCTACATTCTACAGGCACCCTAGGGATTTGCACACCTTAAGTCTAAGGGCACCTTCAGGATTTGCATACTTGCAGTCTAAAGGGCACTTTTGGATTTTTCAAGTTTTTTGAGTTTTTGCTGCATTGGCAGACCGACATCGCCAACTTATCATCAACCCTAAAACAGGTGGAGAAAATATCCTAAGGGCGGTTACCAACTTTTGTACAAGTGCAAAAATTGGAGTAAATGGCAGTTAAGACATAAGATTTTTCTCTCTCAACACTTGTAAATATATATACTAGCTGAATCAAGCTATGTAAGTGTTAATCGAGTTAATTGAATTTCTTCTTTTAATCAGCATTTTTTTGTACCCAACGTTATCACGCTCAACAAGCTGAAGTTATTACTTCAAGCTATTGTACTCACTATTGATATTAATCAAAGTGCAATTTTGTCTCAATACTGCTCTACGTGAATATTTCTGCTGCTAATTGTTGTGTTTTCGTTCCTACACACCGCGCTCAATCCTCGAGCTTCAAATGCGGCTCACGCGCCCCACCGTTTTACGACATTTAAGTAGTACACTATAATTGGAGGCAAGGTCATACAGTGCCAATTTTGAGGTTTGTATCTAGTTACTTACTTTTGCAAGCTTTTCTTTTTAGGCAAACATAAAATTATGAAAAAATACTTTTTCTTGGAGTTATAGTAGGTAGCATGGATATAGATTAATGATGGAAAGTTAATTGAATATGTTTTCAATGAGATCATTAGACTAGATGAAATTTTGAGATGCTAAATGTTCTGATAGAGAAGGACAAGTGGGTGGATGTAAGTGATTGTATGGAGTGGCAATGTACATGAGACGTAAAAGTAAGAGACCACATTGATTGAAAAAGAAATAACATGATTAGAAGTTTGAGATATACGAAGCAACTAGATATGCAATGGTACATCATAAACAAGCTTCATACTTTAAGCGTGAGCTTTATGACATTGAATACAAAGCATAGTGGATATCACTGGGAAGTAATTGGTAAATCCATTTTTGGTTTTGACCTTATATTGAACAATATATATATAAGCTCCATAAGAAATCTCATATTGACCTCTCAGTACATGAAAGACAACCTAGTTTGGAAGAACTTCGGAAAAAAAATATAGGAGAACAAAGATTGGATGAACAATACCTAAAGTGTAGGAGTAGAGCAATCTCTAGTTGCAGGAAAAAGGAACACGTCAAAAGTAGAGTGGTAAAAAGGATTTGAATGCTTCATTACATCCTAAAAATAGAGTTGGTTGTCACTTTTGTGACGAGTTTGTTTGATATCGAAAAGCAATTTTGGGAACGACTAAAATATTTTAAAAATAGAAGAATCTCTCTCTCTCTCTCTCTCTCTCTCTCTCTCTCTCTCTCTCTCTCTTCAAAATTTTCTTTGTTTGAGTGACATATAGCAAGTAATTTGTGATGGAGAGGAAGTGCTTCATTTTTCCATTGCATGTATGAGTTCAATGAAGTACTTGTAAAGTTGTTGTAAGTGAGCCTCTTCAATATTTATTCAAGCATTCCTTGTTTGTCGCCGAGTTATGTAGTTTGGCAACTTATGTAATTCATTTTTTGAGAGGATTGTGTTTTAAACTCTGTCAAACATGTTTGTGGGTGAAATATATGGAAGTATTCAATGTGAGTGTACAAATGCTGATGAGCTTTCAAAGAAAGCCAAATCGATTTCGGGGTTTCATAAAATAATCCGCAACATACCTGGTCGAGCTTCCGTAAAGTAGAGATGCTCTTCTTCAAGTAAGTATCTTGCAATTGCCGATGGCAATCTAGCATGTCCGGTTCGAGAATGATGTCCCGTTCCAACACAAAGGAAAATTTGCTTCCGTTTTGATTTTGAATATTTAGTTTTCAGTGCCGCAAGCTCACGCTTCACTATCAAAATGGCTTCATTCACGTGCAAATCCAGTAGTGTTGGATGCCTTTGCCTAGATGCAGGCGGGTTTCTTTGTTGAAAGATGGCCTCTGCAGCTTTAGTGTGAGCATCTTTCATTTGCTCCTTGTGCCAACTGCCTTTCGCAATTAGTTGGTGTGCAAGTACTTTGTTGCCTACATCATTGGCTTGCCTTGCCTGCTCAAAATAAGCATCGCGAGCAAGAGCATGATCTTCGGCTTCGTTTCGCATGTCCGCATATAAGCTTGCAACAGCGTCACCCGTTTGAAGCCAAGGAATGGCTTCTTCCTCTTTGAGCATGTGTCTTGTAAGCATGAGATCGCCATCATTGGCGTAAAGCACCTCCGCCATACTTTTCACTGCAAACTTGGGAAATTCAGCAGCGAGCAGGCTTAGTTGCAGATCATTAATGATCGTTTGATGCTCAGATGAAACATATTTAGCTAAAGGAATAAATTCTTTAGCATTGGGATTCAAAGCGGCCATTGGCCGATGGATGACTGCCGCTGCCATGGTCAGCTGTAAGCAAAGCCTTAGGGACGCTGCATAAGAACAAAAGCAATTGGGATATCAATATTTCAAGTCTGGGTACAGCTTAAAGTTAAGGATAAAGTGACACTGAGATGCAGGTTCTGCTAATTATGACTGACCTGATCAAGCTGGTAGATTCATATGATCATGGGGAAGTAATTAAGGAAGAGGCGAGAATATACTAGAAATGATAAAAAAAACCCTCAATCCGCATCGTATGAGAACACAGACAATGGTTAACGTAATGGCTACAACCAAAACCTCGAAATTGTAATTTGAAGACCCAATATTATTCATCCTATATAATCAGGATATTCGACAATTTTGATAAAATGGCTCAAGTTTCACAATTGTCTGAAACGGAAGCTCTGACAGAAGATGAGACGCTATATATACCTGATCAGCAGCAGCCTGTACTGGAGTCGATAAAGTACTGATCAGAGAGTCGATCAATAATATTGCTAGCGCTGCATCCGCGTGAGCATGCAGCAGCTGCTTGCATGCATGTACCGGTGAAAGTACTTTCATTCATTCCACGGGGCAATTATATATAGAAGCGTGATCTGCTGAAGTGAATCAGAGATAATAAGGATCAAAAGCGTGATGATCTCCATTAGCTTGAAAAGTATGACAAAAAGAAGAAAACTGGTACCTGATGTTGCTTGCTAGCGCAGCCCAGGATCTTAGAAATCAATATAATTTTGAGGTCCAACAGAGGAGGAGGACCAGAATCAACTCAAGCTGGAGGACAAAATGCGTACATATTATATGATGATGATGATGCTTGCAGCCAAATGAAGAAAAGCTCGCTGCTCCGAAATGACATCAAAAACTGGAGCAATGCAAGCAACTGGGCAAGAAATGAAGCATCCAGATCCAGTCTAGTAATTGCCATGTGACTAGGAAAAATATGTGGGTGGATCAATTTAATTTAATTTAGAAAAACATTAAATACACTTGAAATTATAAACCCATATATAATAATCATATTTCACAACCTTGATAATAATGCTTCTTGGTTTCCAAGGGAGGCTCGAACTTGGGACCAAAGAAACTTTGGATGCCAAGCTAACCAACTAGGCCAACCCCTTTGGATAACCTTGATAATAATGGCGGCACTCCCTTAGATAAGGCCCCAACAATGGTGAGATTTCACATGCATGTCAACGATCACTTTGATGGTATTTCGGTGTAGTCAATATCTTTTCCTACTCTTTATATGTAGACATTATAGTCCTGTTGTGTAGGATTGAAGTCTAGAGACTTAAGAAGACTATCTTCTTGTACCAAGCTCGTGATGCCTGTTTTAGACCATAAATGCATCTCTGCAACCGACAGACATATTGTCGATTGTTGGGGTCTTCAAATCCTTCAAACTGCTTCATGAAGATTTCTTCCTCTAGATCTCCGTGGTAAAAGATTGTCTTCACATCAATCTGGTGAATTTCTAGATTGTGTTGTGTAGCGTATGCAAGGAGTAGTCGTATGCTTGTCATCTTGACCATTGGCGAATATGTGTCGAAATAATCAACACCATATCTTTGTGTGTAGCCCTTCCAGACAAGCCTTGCCTTGTAACGGCCAACGGTGCCATCTGATTTCATTTTCTTCTAGTATACCCACTTGTAGTGGACGATCGTTTTGTTTTTTAGCAGTGGCTCTAGTGTCGATTGTGAAAATTGTCAACATTTCCTAGCTAGTTTGAGGCCTAAATTGGCTAAAATTGTAAATAGTTTTGGTTCTGGAGTTTCACACGTGTGAACCAGGCCACAATGTTTTTATTTACTGTATTTTTTCAGTATGATGAAGTGTCAAACTTCATACCCTTCAAAATGAGACCATTTTGATGTATTTTGGTCATATAAGCCATTTTTAGCTATTTTTCCTATATAGGGAATATCTAGGGTCAAGTACCTTCTAGAGAGAGGAGAGAGAGTCATCTTCCTCATCCATAAATAGTAGGGAAGTCGTGGAGAACAGGTTGGAGAAACCTTTTGTATGCTTCATTGAGATCAATAGATCATTGTCATTGTTTCTTCCTCCATTGAGAGCATTGTTGTGTGTATTGTCTTCAAGCTATTGTGTATGATCTTAGGTGCTTTCCAAAAGTGATAGGCTGATGTATTATGGACTGTATAATGCTATTTTGGGCCGCACTTGATGTTTATGGAAGTTTCCATTTGTGATAAATGCTTTTTGATCAAGTTCTTTGCATTCTAGGTAGCATAGAATGTGTTGCCAATTCCTAGCTTATGTAGTTTGGAGTGCAAGCATTCAAGCCAATGATCTTGGAGTTTAGATCCACTTAGGATCTGTATTTTTCACATGGTATCAGAGCTGGTTGGCTTCTATTTACAGTAAGTATTCCATTTTTGGTGATATTTGGATGTTTGATCAAGTTCTAGCATGATTTTGCATTGCTTTGTTGATCAAATCTTACTAACCTTTGTGTTGTGAGTTGAACTTGTGGATCAAAAGCATATTTCAGGTCTATTGAAGATCAGAGGCTGAAAAGAAACTATTTTGGATCAGATCATAACACCTAATCATTTGTGATTGTGAGGCTTGTGCATATTCAATACTAACAATGTTCTTTTCAATCCTATTGTTGACAATCTCCATTCTTGGATGAACACTCTCCTTAAGTGGATGAAACTTCTCCTTACGTGGATGACAAATGCTCTTTTGAGTGAGTTGTAATTCTCCTAAAGGCTGAGCAAAGCTCCCATTTGGATGAAAGATCCCCTTTTTTGGGTGAACATATTGTAAGCTCCATTGTGAAGAGCATATTGTAAAGATTGTCATCAATTTTGGCATAAATTTTGGTGTACTTTGTTGAGCATGTAAGTAACTCTCCTTATGTAATTTGATTGGAGCATTTGCTGGAAGGTGTTAACCATTATGCAAGTGTGTTTTCAGGTTCTTAACAGGTTGAGGAACATTCTCATGTGAAGTGATCTTAGATCTACATCTAAACACCAAGATTTGACAAGATAGTGAAGCTAGTCTTGTGATTCACTAAGTGTGCTCATTCATTCACCTCTAAATCTTGTATTTATCACTTGCTGGAGTTTATAAACTTTTAGAAGTGTGGTTTACATGTGGTTTTACAGGTTGAATCAATATCTTAGTGTGTTGATCATATGTTGATCAAGTTTGTTCATTACTAGGTAATCTTGGCATCCTAGTTTTGGGTATTTTCTAAGAATGCAAGTAACTCTTCACACCATAACTTGATTTGGTCACTTGATGGAAAGTTTGAGAGCTTAAGCAAGAGTGTGTTCAGGTTGGTTTGATTTTGTAATCCATTCTTAGTGTGTGCAAAGTGTTGCATGTGTTTCAATCTTCCTTTCTATGCTTGGAAACCATCTAGGTTCAAGATAGAAGTGTTTTAGGGTCCTAAATCTTCATAGATCTCTTTATCTATCATTTGTTGAGAGAAAAGTGAGTGCTAAGTGCTTTAGGACAGAACCTAAAAGTTGAAGAAACATTAGAATCATGGCTTCCAATGGTGGGATCATGCTAGAGTCTAGTGAAAGGTTGAGTTCATCAAACTACTCTACTTGGAAAGTGAGGATGGAGTCCTTACTTGAGTTGAATGAACTCATGGACATAGTTGCAGAAATTGAAGAGAGACCTCTCACACTTCAAGAGCAACAAAGGTTTGATAAGAAGGCCAAAAGGGCTCTTCATATCATTAAAATGAATGTTACAAATGAACTTCTCAAGGAAGTTGGAAAGTGTCAAAGTGCAAGTGAGGCATGGAATGCCTTAAAGAAGCTCTTTGAATCAAAGTCCACATCTAGGGTATTGACCCTAAGGAGACAAATATTTTCTAGTAGGCAAAGAGAGGGTGAAAGTGCTCATGCATTTATCTTGAGAGTTAAGTCCCTAAGTGATGATTTAGCATGCATTGATGAGAACATAAAAGATGGTGAAATAGTCCAAGTTATGTTGAATGGTTTGCTAAATGAACATGCTAACCTTGTGCAAAGTTTTGCCATTCAAAGAGTCTTGCCAAGTGTGGTTGACTTGCAAGAAATCTTATTGGCTGAAGAACATAGGTTGCAATCAAAGCTTGATGGTGCATCCTTGCAAGGTGGAGGTGAAGAGGCCTTCTTCACAAAAGGCAAATTCAAGGGCAAAGGTAAAGGCAAAGGGAAATGGTCCAAAGGTGGTAACTTTGATCATGATGATCACTCTTCCTCTTCCTCTTCTACTAAGAACAATAAGTCAAAGTTCAAGTGCTTTTATTGTGGGATAAAAGGTCATTTTGCAAATGAATGTTATAAGAAGAAAAGAGAGCAAGGAGAGAGGCAAGGAAATCTTACAATAGATGAGGAAGAACATAACACATGTGAATCACTTGTTATGACTTCAAGTTTGTTAGCCAACATAGATGATAATGATCCTTGGTGGATTGATAGTGGAGCCTCATCTCACATGACAAGACATAAGGAATACTTTACATCCTTATTGTCTTATGAGGGAGAAGGTAACATCATCTACACTGCAAATGATGGTCAATGTGACATCAAAGGCATAGGCACTATTCCTATTTCCCTTTCAACAAATAGGAAAGCAAATCTTGAAAATGTTTTGTACATTCCTTCAATCACTAAGAATTTGCTTAGTGTAAGTCAAATGATTGACAAAGGACTTGATGTGGAGTTCATTGGAGATGCATGTTTGATAAGTAAATGTGGATCCTTGATTGCTCAAGGTAGGAGGCATGGTAAACTTTTCAAGCTTGATGCATGTGTGATCTCTAATCATGAAGGATGTATGGCTAGGGAGCAATTGACAAACCAAGAAGTTTGGCACAAGAGGTTGGGCCATCCCAACTTCAAATCTTTGGAGGTAATGGCAAAGAAAGAGCTTGTTCTTGGTCTCCCTAAAAGTCTTGTTGCAAACAATAGTGTTTGTGAACATTGTGTCTTGTCCAAATCTCATAGACTTGCTTATTCTAGATCTACTTCTAGATCTAAAGAAGCTTTTCAACTTGTGCATTTTGATATTCATTCTTCTAGTACAACTAGCAATGGTGGGGCAAAGATGTATGCAACTTTCATTGATGACTTTAGTAGGTATACTTGGATCTATCTTCTTAAAAGTAAGGATGAAGTGTTTGCTGCATTTGTCAAGTTCAAGAATGAAATGGAAAACCAATTCAATACAAAGATCAAATGCTTAAGATCTGATAATGGAGGGGAATACACCTCAAATAGGTTCAAAGACTTTTGTATAGCACATGGGATTAAGAGGGAGATGTCTAGTCCTAGGACTCCACAACAGAATGGAGTGGCCGAGAGGAAGAATAGAACCCTTTGTGAATGTGCCAAGGCAATGAGACTACATGCTAATCTTGCTAAGTCTTTTTGGGGGGAAGCTTTAGCATGTGCTAACTATCTATGTAATAGATGGACAAGTGCTTCCTTGGATGGTAAAACTCCTCATGAGGTTCTTTATGGTAGAAGGCCGAGTGTCAAGCATTGTAGGATCTTTGGATGTACATGTTTTGTCAATATCACACTTGATGATAGAACTAAAGAAGATCCTTCATCAAAGAAGGGTGTGTTTGTTGGCTATAGTGAAGTAAGCAAGGCTTACAAAGTGTACATTCCTTCTACAAAGAAAGTTGTCATAAGTAGGGATGTCATCTTTCATGAAGAGAATGTTTCCAATGTTGTTGATGTTGATGTTGATGTGCCTACTAATCATCATGATGTGCAAGATGTCTTGGATGAAGATGGAGATGCCACTCCAAAGCAAACTTCAAGGAAGACTCAAAGGCAAAGGGCTAAGCCATCAAGGCTAACCTATGATGAAAAAGGAAAGCAAGTGGTGGACAACTCTAACTTTGCTTTTCTTACCTCTTTTGATGAACCAACTTGTGTAGGTGAAGCAATTCAAAAGAAGGAATGGATCCAAGCCATGGATCATGAGCATCAAGCACTCATCAAAAGCAACACATGGAGGTTGGTAAAGCTTCCAAAGGACAAGAAGGCAATTGGTTGTAAGTGGATCTTCAAGATCAAGACAAATCAAGATGGATCAATCAACAAGTACAAGGCAAGGTTGGTGGCAAAGGGGTATGCTCAAGAATATGGTATTGACTATGATGAGACCTTTGCACCCGTGGCAAAGATGGTAACTATTCGAATCCTAATCTCTCTTGCAACTCTTTATGATTGGGATATGTGGCAAATGGATGTTACTAATGCCTTCTTGAATGGTGATCTTGAAGAAGATATTTACATGGAGCAACCCGAGGGCTATGTTTCACATGATGAGCCTAATCATGTGTGCTATCTCCAAAAGAGTTTGTATGGGCTAAAGCAAGCACCAAGGAGTTGGTATGCTAAGCTCAATTCCTTCTTACTTTCTCAAAACTTTGTTATGAGTGAGTATGATCATTCTCTCTACTTTAGATTGAATGAAAATGATATCACTTTACTTTTGATCTATGTTGATGACATTATCTTAAGTGGTGGTAACAATCTAGATATAGATGAAATCAAGATGGCACTCAAAAGAGAGTTTGAAATTCAAGATCTTGGTAAACTTCATTATATCTTAGGAATAGAGATTATTAGAACTTCTAAATCTACATTCATATGTCAAGAAAAGTATGTTAACTCTATTCTAAAAAGGTTTCATATGGAAGATTGTAAAGTTGTTTCTACTCCTATGGAATCAAATGTAAAGCTAACTACAAGAAGTAATGAAAGATCCTTCAAGGACATTACTCTCTATAGAAAGCTAATAGGATCTCTTATATGGTTAACCATCACAAGACCTGATCTAAGCTTTGTGGTTGGTAAACTAAGTCAATTTATGCAAGATCCTAGTGAGGCTCATTGGAAGCTAGGAAAGAGAGTACTTAGATACATCTCGGGATCTAGAGATTTTGGCATCTTGTATGGAGGTACTACACCTAACCTTTGTGGATTTTCAGATTCAGATTTTGCAGGTGATCAAATGGATAGGAAGTCAACAAGTGCCTTTGCAATCTATCTTGGAGATGGAGTGGTCTCATGGCTATCAAAGAAGCAACCAACTATCTCTCTATCTTCCACCGAAGCCGAGTACAAGGCATTAACAACATGCACCAAGGAGATTCTTTGGATCAAGAGGATGTTATTGGATCTTCACTTGCTGGAACCAGAGAAGACTCCAATCATACTTTGTGATAACCTTTCAGCCCAAAGCTTGGCAAGCAATCCTGTTTTTCATGCAAGGAGCAAGCACATTGAGATTGCTCACCATTTTGTGAGAGATCAAGTCATTGCCAAAGAGGTGGAGCTTCAACATGTCTCTTCAAAGGAGTGTGTGGCTGATATCTTCACCAAACCATTGGGAAAGGACCTATATTTAATGCATAGATCTAATCTTGGAATGTGCTCAAAGACTATGTTGAAACTAGCATCCAATGTTGAAGAGGGAGTGTGAAAATTGTCAACATTTCCTAGCTAGTTTGAGGCCTAAATTGGCTAAAATTGTAAATAGTTTTGGTTCTGGAGTTTCACACGTGTGAACCAGGCCACAATGTTTTTATTTACTATATTTTTTCAGTATGATGAAGTGTCAAACTTCATACCCTTCAAAATGAGACCATTTTGATGTATTTTGGTCATATAAGCCATTTTTAGCTATTTTTCCTATATAGGGAATATCTAGGGTCAAGTACCTTCTAGAGAGAGGAGAGAGAGTCATCTTCCTCATCCATAAATAGTAGGGAAGTCGTGGAGAACAGGTTGGAGAAACCTTTTGTATGCTTCATTGAGATCAATAGATCATTGTCATTGTTTCTTCCTCCATTGAGAGCATTGTTGTGTGTATTGTCTTCAAGCTATTGTGTATGATCTTAGGTGCTTTCCAAAAGTGATAGGCTGATGTATTATGGACTGTATAATGCTATTTTGGGCCGCACTTGATGTTTATGGAAGTTTCCATTTGTGATAAATGCTTTTTGATCAAGTTCTTTGCATTCTAGGTAGCATAGAATGTGTTGCCAATTCCTAGCTTATGTAGTTTGGAGTGCAAGCATTCAAGCCAATGATCTTGGAGTTTAGATCCACTTAGGATCTGTATTTTTCACATCGATGCCTTGTTTCGCCTCATCGACTCGATCTTCTCTGACATTGCCTACTTCCAGAGTTCTCCCTCTGGACTCTGGACAACTTCTTGATATGTTGTTGGCTCTTCAGTGAAACTGCAATACTTGAATTGCATGTCTTTGCTCCACTGAAGATTGTCAACGTAACGGTCTGGAGGTCTTCTTTGTCTTGTTGAACTTCTGGGTCCATTTCGGCAGCTATTGCCTCAACCCAGAATTGACTTGGCAATTGAGCTTGTGTCATTATGCATCTGGCTCCTTCGACTAGCGTCCTATTTCTTCTTTCCACGACACCATTATATTCTGGTGTGTACGCAGGTGTGAACTGATGTTCGATTCCTTGTTCTTGGTAGAATTTTGAAAATTCCTTGCTCTTGTACTCACCTCCATTGTCAGATCTGATGATCTGAATCTTCTTTGAGGTGTGTCGCTCTGCAAATGCCACAAACTTCTTGAAGGTATCAAACACTTCAGATTTCTTTTTTAGGTCGTAAACCATAGTCATCCGGCTGTAGTCATCTATGAACGTTAGAAAATACCTCGATCCTAAGAGCGAATCCATTTTCATCAGTCCACAGACATCTGAGTGGACGAGTTCAAGAAAACTTCTTTGGCTCTTCTTCCCTCATGTGTGAATGAATTCTGATGTTGTTTGCCTTTCTGATAGGCTTCGCAGAACTCAATATCGGGTCTTGATATCTTTAGACATGTGACTATGTATTTCTTACACATGTCATACAGGCTCCTCATGTTTAGATGATACATTCTCCTATGCCAGAGCTGATCCTCATTCTCTGATGCATTTAATATGCTATCGAAGTTGCTGATTATCTTGGCTTGGTAGAGATTTTCTTCTCTACATCCAACCATCAACAATTTGTTTGTATCTTTCTCGATCATGTTGCATGTATTGCCATCGAACAAAACTAAAATTCCAAGATCTGCCATCTTGGAGACTAATAGTAGATCTTTTCTCAGTGAAGGCACTTAGAGTGCTCCTGGGAGCTCTGCTTGACCTGACAGTGTTCGCAACTGTAGAGTTCCGATGCCTTTGACATCGTGTCTACTCCCATCACCTAGAATCACTGCTCTATTATTTTGAGTTCTCTGAAGTCGATCAAGATTTTATTGTTGCAGGTGATGTGTGATGTTGCCACCTCTATCTGCATCCTTGGATGATTCTGCAACATTTGTTTTCTCAGCATTGTTCTTTCTTTTTGGGTTGAATTTGCAATCGTATGCAGAGTGCCCTTCTTCTTGTAGTGCATGCAAGGTATTGCTGGATGGTCTGGTTTGTGATAGTGATCACATGAAGAAGATTGCTGATTCGAGGACTTCGTCTTGTCGAATCTGTGTTTGTTCTTGTTTTTCTTCCTTCCTTTCGTGAAGAGGGCCTTCTCTTGATCACTGCTTCCTTCTCCTTTTTCTCTTATCAGTCTCTCATCAGTGACAAGACTAATCGCTTTGTCGAATGCCATATCTGGTAGACTCAGTATGAGCATTCTCAATGGCTGATAGGACGTAGGTAGAGACTTCATGAAGTACATTAGCTATTGTGATGCTGGGACTTGGTGCTCCTGTCATGATGCAGCAAGTTGAGCGAAGATCGTTTTGATCTTCTCAACGTGCTGGTCTAACTGGTTGTCATCCCATCATATGGATTGTAGCTGATTGTGAAAATGCATCACTGAAGCTACAGTCCTCACTTCATACTTCTATTTTAATCTTTCTCATCCTGCATGGCTACTTTCGTAGTATTCAATCTGTATGAGTAGATCTTCATTAATGAAAGAAACTATGATCGTCATTGCACACTCATCCTTTCTGATCCATTCATCTCTCCTCGGGTCTCCCTCTGGAGGCTGTACCTCTAAGAGTTCGATCACTGACCAGATGCCTTCGCCCTTCAAAAGTGTTTTGATTTTGAATTTTCATATCCTTTAGTTTGCACCATCAAGACTGATTGCTACTCTTGTCTGGATCGTTGTAGGCATATTGTGTTGTCTAGAAAATCACTATTTAGATATCAGTATTGATAACCTTGCTTTGATACCATGTCGCGAACAAGTTTGTTTCTGTGTCGCAAACGTATTTGTTTCTTTGAATTTTCTTGCGCGGAAGCTCACAGGAGCCTAGACACGCGACTACAGATCATAGAATAGATTTTATTCTAGCAATCAAGACAGAAGAGGACAAGGAGATGCACGAAATAGATCAACTATATTATCAGTTTAATTTTTTAGAGCAAGATGGGCAGTGTCTCGCTCGTTGGCGGCCTGACGTCTGCTCTTTCGTTGTGTTCTGCTCGTTGGCAGACTTTCATGCACAACTATTTCATTTCTATTCTTTTTCTTTTCTGCTCTATTCACACACATTGTCTGTGTATATTTTGATCCAAAAAAATAGTTTTTATATCTCCATTGTGTGGAGTTTACAAGATAGCTAAACATAGAATTACAAGAGTAGTTAATGCTAATCAACTAATCAGTTACTCTCCGTTATTTTTAGTCGTTTCAACTGGCGTGAAATTAAGACTCCACGTCCGTTGAGTTGCTAGTTTGGCGCAAACAAATTTCTTTCATTTTTTTCGTTCCGTGTCGTGTCTGTGTTTCTGGTTTTGGAGGCATGTTTGAATTTCTCGAATCATTTGATCTTCGAGTTTCGCTTTGCTTCATATTTTAGGGTTTTTGAGGTATGTTGACTTTCGCGAATTGTTCGCCATTCGACCTTCGCCTCATATCGCTTCGTTTCGCGTCGCAGCAAAGTTGTAGGAGTTCACCATTTTTGACAAAAAGATGGGAGATAAATATTTATGTAAAAGTTTATAAGCAGAGGTATATAATCTAGCATCTATGAGCTGGTAACAATCTAGCATAAAATTTATTTATGATCTGAAAAAAACTTATGAGCAGAGGCCAAAATCGACCTTGAAATAACAGATAGTATACTGAATTGAAAAGAATTACATATTCCGAGGTCTGTTCTGACCTCCACTGATTTCCACCAAACTGATCAATAGATTCATTAACAAAATGTACAGATTTCTTTCTAGGATGTCTAAATATGTTTTCATAAATCCTAATGAAAATAAAATTGAATATAATCCTACATCAACAAAATGTGCATCTCTCTCTCTCTCTCTCTCTCTCTCTCTCTCTCTCTCTCTCTCTCTCTCTCTCTCTCTCTCTCTCTCTCTCTCTCTCTCTCTCTCTCTCTCTCTCTCTCTCTCTCTCTCTCTCTCTCTCTCTCTCTCTCTCTCTCTCGTCCCGTTGGCTTAAAAAAATAGAGTTTTGTGAAATGGATTCCAAAACTTTTATGTATACTGACTCATAGCTACAACATTAATACCATTACATATATTGTCCGTTCACGACCATTCAAGAAACAATGATGATCCAAATGGAACCACATTGAGGAATAGACATAAACAAGAGGCTCACTGGCCCCACAGGTGACTCGTATGTAATGAGGGGGTGTCTCTTATATGAAGACACGGAAGAGGAGTATGGTGTGTAGGCCCATGGTAGTCCTTGAATCTTGCGGTTCGTAGCATCAAACAAAGAAAAGAATACTGCTACTTCGAACACAACACTTCAAAGTAGTTACATGTGGACACTTGTTTGAATCCAAATGAACCTCATGCAACCTTTTAGAGTTATTGATTTTGAAGCAGTAGACACACTATTTCATTTCGATGTGGTGAACCATAAGATTCAAGAACACCAATGGCCTGCACACCATATGCCTCTTTGGTGTCGTCATTTTTAGGTGAGACACCCTATCGGCACAGACAATTCGATTGCGAAGCCAGTTAGCCCCCTTTGCATCCTCAATGGATTCGTGTGTTCACCAACATTCTTAGGGTTTAGGGTATGTGGATAATTATAGATGGAAAATTGATTTATATATTGGTATTGCCCTTGTAGCTTCGACTCAATACCTATAATAGCTCGGAATCAAAATAACAGGACTAGGTTGCGATCCTACAAATTAGAGTAGCACAAACTAGTAAGCATGAATCATAAATCAAGATTCTGCAAATTAGACTAGCATGAACTGGTAATCATGAAACATAAACGAATGGCATTACACACGCACATGCACAATCTAAACCCTATAATCTCAACATACACGAGGATAGAAAAAAAAAAAAACATAGTAGAGTGCTAATCAAAACTCCTAAACTATACAGCTAAATTCTATTCCAGAATGTCACCACATGCTCCCTCTCTACGGCATTTGGGCTTTCTTGTGGAACTTATCGTCCAACAAGAAACATTTGTACCATGCCTTTATCGGAAGAAAACAAGGGCTACACACCTTTCTAGAATTGGGAGTGTTGGTTACCTTTAACTCTTTCATGATCTCTCTCTCTCTCTCTCTCTCTCTCTCTCTCTCTCTCTCTCTCTCTCTCAGCATGAAACATAACCGATACACAACACATAAATTATGATCTTGCAAATTAACATATCAGGACTAGGTTAAGATCCTACAAATCAGAGTAGCACAAACTAGTAAGCATGAAACATAAATCAAGATTATGCGAATTAGGGTAGCATGAACTGGTAATCATGAGACATAAACGAATGGCATCACACGCACACACACACTCTAAACCCTAAAACCATAACACACACGAGGATAAAAAAAAAGAAAGAACACATTAGAGTGCTAATCAAAACTCCCGAACTATACAGTTATATCTTATTCCAAAATGTCACCACATGCTCCCTCCCTATGGTGTTTGGGCTTCCTCGTGGACATTTGAACCATGCCTTTATCGAAAGAAAACAAGGGCTACACACCTTCCTAGAATTGGGAGTGTTGGTTACTTTTAACTCTCTCTCTCTCTCTCTCTCTCTCTCTCTCTCTCTCTCTCTCTCTCTCTCTCTCTCTCTCTCTCTCCAAATCTCTCGCTCTCTATTTCTAAGCATGAAAACATAACCAATACACAACACATAAACTATGATCTTGTAAATTAAAATAACAGGACTAGATTAAGATCCTACAAATCAGAGTAGCACAAACTAGTAAGCTTGAAACATTAATTATGTATACCACGAATTGTTGGGAGTGGAGATCATTTGTTTTCTTAGGCCAACAATGGGGTTCCCCAGCATGTTCATAAAAATACCAGCGGAGAAGTGTCATCATTTCAAGGACAAACATAATCAAGAAGGCAACATGAAGGCCTCAATGTGGTGAAAGAATCTAAAAAATGTGGTAGTGTTTAGTCAAAATGTATCAACTAGGACAGGAATTTTGTGATCTTAGATATAATAGCTGAGGTGGTAATAATCTAGCATTGTTCAGACACAAATTGCCAATTTTTATCAAATCTGTTTTTGAATGTAAGAGCAGAGGTCGGAATGGACCTCGGAATAAAAGATGGTATAGTGCCTTGAATACCAGATATTTCAAGGTCTGTTCCGACCTCCACTAATTTTTACCCATTATCAACAAATCCATCAATAAATATACAAATTTGTTTCTAAAATGTGTAGATGTATTTTCATAAATCATAATGTAAAATAAAATTGAATGTATTCTTATACTACAAAACGTGCATCTACAACAAAAGATAGGAGATAAACATTTATGAGTAGAGGTATATAATCTACCATTCATGGGATGGTAACAATCTAGCATATAATCTATTTATGAGTTGTAAAAAATGTATGAGCAGAGGTCAAAATGGACCTCGGAATAACAAATAGTATACTGCCTTAAACAAATCCAAATATTCCAAGGTCTGTTCCGACCTCCACTGATTTCCACCCCAATTGAAAGATGTACCCGTTATCAACAGATTCATCAATAAATGTACAGATTTTCTTCTAGGATGTGCAGATATGTTTTCATGAATCCTAATGAAAATAACGCTGAATGTAGTTCTACACTACAAAATGTGGATCTACAACAAAACTAGGAGACACACTGCTACAATATTCAGGTACCTAAAACTGCTAGTAGTTGTGTTAGTCAACTGCTTGGATGATGTTAGAGCCCAAGAATTGGCATAAAGAACTGCAAAACAATTTCATATCAAGAACCTATGTAACAAATACTCATGGGAAAAGCATAGAACTGGTCAACACAATTGAATAGTCTTCTAAAAGAAACACCCAAGCTTTACAAATGTATCATGACATTCACAAATGTGTCGTTTGATAGATCAAAAAAAAAAATTTCAACAGAGGTCGGAACAGACGTCAGAGTAGACACTGGTATACTGCTAGAACTAACATGATTTATTCCGAACTCCATTTTGACCTTGAAAGTACTTGCTATGATCTACCTGAAGCTGCTATGATGATCTGCTTGAAATGTTATAATGATAGTATTGTAGTTTATTTAGTTTAGTATCACAAAAAACAATTGTAACAATTAATTTTAGAAAAAAACAACAAACATCCATATTCAATCCAGCATATCCACCAAAAAATGGCAGGATCTGGCATCGGAACAGCCATCAGAATAGACATTGATATGACAAATCCAACAGATCCATATATTTCGATAGGCATTCCGACTCTCTGAAACTCCGAATCTACAACAACCTCAACTATGGATCTACCTTCAACTACAGCAACCTCAACTACAGTATCCTCACCTGGAAGTGCCTTTGGAGTAGTCATCAAAATAGCCTTCGGAATAGTAAATATTGAGGATCCACCTATTCTGACGGTCTTTCCAACATGCCTACTTGTCAAAAAATTGGATCCACCGACTCCTTCGCCTCAGAGGAAAGCTTGCATAGAAAACGTGGTGTCAATACCAACAAACTGAGATCACATTGAGGCGGATACTATGATGCTAGAGAAAGAGAGAGTGAAAAAGGAGATTACCTTGCATCCAACAAATCAAAAAACCTCCATCCTCCACTTTCTCTTTCTTTCTTGACCTCCCCACATTTGATTTTGCAAGAAGTAAGCTAAGAGGAAGAGCAAGAGCAACAAGAAAAGTGCAAGAGGATCAAGAAGACCAAGCAAAATGCAAGAGGAGAAAGCAAAGAGCAATAGCAAGAGAAGCAAGAGGGGCACTCAAATGTGAGGAGAATAAGAAGAGCAAGGAGGATAAAATGGGTGAGCAAGGATCAACAAACAAGGGAGAGGACAAAGGCAACATGTACGTCCCTTGATTCCATCACCCACTCCTCTTCCCTCTTCAAAAATGCCGCAAAAAATGTCAGTATTTTTTAAACTTTCAAGAATCTGTCTGACCCTCGGTATACACCTCACACTAGATTCAGTATACCGAGGGCAATTTCGAGGCCCTGACTAAATTAGAAATAGTATTCCTTGCCTCCTCCAAGGTGCATTCTAAATTGACTCAAAATTAATGCATTCTAAAAAACACACAATTTTCAAAGATTGTCGGCTCCTCCCAAGCCTTGTCGAAGAATATATAGTGCACTTGACGACACAATTTCTTATCTGCTAAATTTTATTTCTCATCTGGTTAAAGGATGTCACAAGTGTCCAAACATCGACGTATTTGGCATTCAAGACCTATTCTTGGGTGACCAGTGTTGGTCGGGTAGCAGTTTTTTATTTTCGGTTCTCAAACCACTTATCAACCCGGTTCTAACTAAAACACCATGGCGACGTCTCAACAAGAAGCCGAAAAAATGCTATCCGCCGTCAGCATGGATTACAAGAGCATCCATGCATGTCCCAATGATTTCATATTATATCGAGATGAGTTTGAGGAGGCAAGCACGATTCCACGTTGTGAGGAACGTCGCTACAGGCAAGATTTACAAGGAGCGACCATACCCGCCAAGGTGGTAAGACATTTTCCCATCATACCTAGGATACGCCACATTTTAAAGTGTAACATTGCGGAGCTAATGACATGGCATTCGAGCAATCGTTTGTCGATTATCTAGCATGGAAGCACGTGGATGCTACTTGGCATGAATTTAGGGATGAGCCTCGCCATTTGCATTTAGGGTAGGCCATGGACGGTGTGAATCCATTTAGTTTGCACTCCACATCATGGTCCACCTGGCTGGTTGTCCTTGTAAACTACAACATCCTCCCCTGGCTAAGTATAAAGAAGGGGCACCTAATGCTCGTCCTTCTTATCCCTGGAAAATACAAGGCAAAAAATATGGACATGTATATGGCTCCCTTGATAGATGAGCTAAAGATTCTATGGCAAGGAGTTCAAGTGAGCGATATATCAAGACCACTTACACAAAGAGATTTTGTGGTAAAGGGGATCTTGATGTGGATGATGCACAACTTTCCTGATTATGGGGAATGTTCAGGTGAGATATCCTTGTTATTGGTTTGATTCATGGTATTCTATTGAATTTTATGTGCATTTACAAATTTTCTTTCAATTCGAAAATTGGACTCACGAATATGTTGGTTGTTTTGTAACAATGTAGGGCTCCAAACTAGTGGTTACAATGCGTGTCCCGTTTGTGGCGAGTATTTGCATGCACATCACTTGCAACATCTGCGAAAGATGGTTAATTAATACGTGCAATTTTGTAAATGTTTGTTGTATCCCTAACACATTAAGTTCCATTTTGTTCAGTACAAAAAATACAATGCACTGTTGTGGATGCATGGACGACACTTTCGTACGGAGCGCATTGACAAAGATAGAAACACGTACGATTGTGGAGTCATGGCAAATTTTACCTAAGATAGTCGAGCAAGCATGACGGACACCAATTTACTCTCTTCTCAACTTGATTATTGTGGGACAATCAATGACATCCTTGAAGTTGGATTTAGGCAATTCAGCTTTTTCATATTTGATGTCAAATGGTTCAATGTTATTTGCAATGGTCCCAATGCAACTGTCAGGAAAGATGAGAGTGATTATTTCTCCATTGACTCCACCAAGCTTTGGACAGATTAAAGTGACACATTTGTTTTTCCACAACAATGTGAGCAGGTACATTTCTTTGATGTCTTCAAGATGTCTATGCTCTTTTGTTGTCAATCAATTGATTTTCAGTGTACTGCAAAAAATGTATATTATGTATAGTAATACGCAAGCAACTATAAAATAGTTATGGATATGTGTATGGTAGCATCGATCAATTACAGGTGGTCTTTCACCCCGATCGTTCAGATCCCAGATGGTGGTATGTGATTCAAGTCGCTCCTTGAAGTAAGAAAATTTTTTAAGATAGAGATGTCCTAGAGGACATGGCGCTGCCACTTGTTGCACCTCATGAACAAGATCGTGATGACGGATTCAATGTCACCATTTCAGAGGATGATCATGTGCAACCTTCACAAGCTAATGATGACGTTGAGCGTGATGCATCAGCTTATTAATGATGAAGCTATAGGAGATATTTGGGTAGAATAGAGATAGATTCATTTGGTTTGGTGGATTTGTCGCATGATGATGCGACAAATGATAATGATGAACCACCAAATGAATGAGAGAGATAGTACGATGTATTTCAATTCATTGTAATATAAATCATATTGCTCACAGAGGCAATTACACTTTATTGATTGATTGATTGACGTCGAACAAGAAGTCGATGCATGTGAGTACACAATTTGTGATCATCATTTTTTTGTGATACATAAATTTCTTTATTCACTTGTGCATATGGCAACCATGTTGATAGAAAATGGAATTCAATGTGTTGATAGGTAACAAATTCCAAAAGTGAGATCCATTTACATTCTCTCTCTCTCTCTCTCTCAATGGCTGATCGAAGCTATCTCTCTCTCTCCCTCTCTGGTTCTCGCTCTATCTTTCTCTTTGGTTCTCGCTGTGGATCACGCGCTCACTAGCTGATCAGAGTTGTCCTTGCATGGCTGATGTTTTGGGATTTCTTGGCTGAAAGGTACGAATCTCTTCTTTTCAGAATTCACGTTCGAGTTTTTCATCAAAACTCGTACAGTCTGCGAGATAAGACAACAAGAGATGTATATTGATGAACTAGATTCAGAGCTATAATTTTTTTTTTTTATCAATAGTTTCTTATTGTCTAAATTGTCTTAAGTTGTATCTTACTTCTACATATAATTTTTGCACGCATATTCAATCAGAGCTAATATTGTTCTATTAGCACATAGATCAGATATAGTCCTGATTGAAGACACTGATATTAGTTTGATTTATTCAAACTTTCATCGTGTTCTCTGTGGAAGAATAATTACTATTTTTTCTACAGTGGTATCATACGGAATTAAAACTGATACAGTGATATCTGAACAAATCAGATCATCTCTCTCAGCATTCTTCATACATCCAATAGCAAGCCGCTATCTGGAGGTTATTCAGAAATAAAAGATGTCATCGATTATCAATATTCAAGCTAAAATCACTACAATCTTGGATCCAGAAGGTTCAAACTACTTGATTTGGAAATTAAAGACTTCACTCTTGTTGAAGGGCGAAGGTCTATGGCAATGGGTAGAACCAATAGAGGAGAAGCCAGTAGCTACTCCTGGCAAAGAATTTCGAGAATGGAGTTAAAAAAATGACAAAGCTATAGCAATTATTGCATTATTAGTGCATGACAATATAATGCTAGATCTTACATCAATTTTGAACGCAAAGGATTTATGGGAAGAACTACAAACCAAGAATGAGACTCGATCTCGTAATCAAATCATGTTCTTGGAAGACCAGTCAACTTACCTATAGTGGGACGACAAAGACCTAAACACATTCATGCAAAACATCAAAGATCTTTTATTTCCTTGTAGAATTTTGGTACAGAAAATACAATTTCTAAGGGAAAACAGCTTAGTTATTTTCTTCAAGCCCTATGCAGGTCATTCCACACCACTCGAACCTTATTGACGAAAGATGCAACAATGACACTTCAAAAGACAAGAGACAGAGTTAAAGAAGAAATAGAAGCTCGTGAATGCTATGTCGACAATGGTGATTCAGAAAATGCTCTATTTACTCAGAAGAATAAATCTTCTAAGAAGTCTAAGTTTAAGAGGGAGTCGTCTAAGAAGAATGAGTCTAAGACAAATGAACAACAATCTAGTAAACAACAAAAGAATTCTAGTGATAAGAAGACCTGCAACAAATGTAGAAAATCAGGTCACATAGAAGAAAAGTGTAGGTTAAATCCAAAAATTGAATGAATTCATTGTCATAAACAAGGTCACGTAGCAGTAGACTGTTATCAGAATCCTAAAAAAAAAAATAAGCAGAATCGAAGTGAACCTTCAGATTCAAACTATGTCGAAGACAAAGCATAATCCTCCAGAGCAGTAGAAGACAGGACGACAAGAAACTCGACAGCTTATGTTAGTGCTGATCTATATTGTTTATCTAATTCAATTCAAGAAGTAGTACTTGATTCTGGATCCACCTCATATTTTGTTTCCTCGAAACAAATTTTGTCTGATTACAAGAAGAGATAAGTTAATTTCAGATGTCAAAAGAGACATTTCTAACATATTTGAGATCACTGACCTAAATGAAGCTAAAATTTATCTAGGACACTGATATTAGTTTGATTAATTCAAACTTTCATTGTGTTCTCTTTGGAAGATTAATTACTATTTTTCCTACATAGGCCGTACTGAGTCCTATTTCACACGTGTGTGTGGTGTACATCACTTTTGGCTAATGATTTTGGGTTGCTCTTGCTTTATGCATGTAAAATTGTCAATCTAGATCTCAATTTTGTGTCTAGTTTGCATTTGTTTTATGATCAATCAATCAGTCGCTCTTGTGAGTAATTAATAGACTCAAGTATGGTCCAAGGTGCTATACTTTGAGAATCAATATCTTCACCATGTATCGAAAGACTTTGATCACATGTGCATTGATGAGATTCTCCAATATTACACTCGAATTGACCTCCCTCGATATTGCATTGAATAATGGAATCAAAGGACAAAGCAAGAAAGAAGACTCAACACTTTTTAAAATGGGACGTTCAAGATTAAATCCAGACTCAGAACATTAGTATTGTAGAACAACATGCTCATTTTGAAATTTCGACTCAATTTAAGAGCTCACAGAATTAGCGATATTTGCACTTCCTATGGTCCTGTCTTGAGACCAAACTTCAAGTTCCAAGAGAAAGTTTGAGAGCAAAATCGTGCAAGTGGAAATAGAGAGTTTCCCCGTAGACATGGATGGCTCGTATGATGAAACTGATATGGACATGGTGGAAAACCCAAGAATGTAGAGGAGGTAAATATCTTTTGTCAAGCTAATACGAGAAATCGATACTAGGTATATCTATTTTTCATATCATTTGTCATTTATGATATGTGAAATTGACACCAGCAAATATCGATCTCCTATATCATCTTCATTTATAATAATAGTAAGAGCTTAATTATATGAGAAATCAATACTGTGTATCAATTTCACGTATCATTCTGTAACTTGGTAGATCTTTGACTGTATACTGTTGATCAATGCCATTGTTGTAGATTGTGTTCTTCAGCTGTTTTTCTAGTTTCTTGTTTTGAATGCTTGTTCCTAGATTTGATAGCTCTTAAGCTATGTTAGGGTTCTTAGATATGAGATAGGAAGCTCTGATACCACTGTTGAGAAAATCTCTATCGTGATGTGTAGAGTGTCAAACACTCTGATACCATTGTTGAGACCCTCATAGAATATAAATCTAGATGGAATTTGATTATGTCCTTGGGTCTACTACCCTCTGTCACAGGATCTACAATCCTCCAAGGTGTGTAAGTTTGCTTATGTGTAATTTGTTCATGCATTCAACAAGACAAAACTAGTGTGCAAAATGAGATTAAACCAGCTGAGTGCAGACATACAACTATCAGACAATTAAGAATTCGATCGTATTCAAGACAAAAAACTCATCTACATAAAACATCTATTGCTTATCAGATAATCAGTGTTGTTGTGACAAACCCCACAATGCGTCAACACAAAAGAAACTTTGTCTTTTGCAAATCAAAACTTGTCGCGCTTACTAGCAGACTTCTTGAACATTTTGGCTAGCTACACAGTGCTCAGCTTACATTGGTATACTACCAATCTGATTCCTTGCTTCTACATAATCAATAATTACGATCTCCATGTATATAGAGAGGAGGACACGATTAGCAGATCAGGAGATTACAAGAACGGCTGATTAGGCCCGTCCCAATTGTATCTTGTCAGTCTCTAGAGGATGACGTTCTCCTTGTACTTTCATGATCACCTTTGTACTTTGACGAATCCGCCACCCCTTGGGCATTCATTACTTCTTCTTCATCTTTGGCTTTGCCATTAGGTTGCCTTGGGTCCACAAATGTTTATCCTTCATGTTCAAGTGGCCTTCAGTCAATGAACATTTTATCATCATATTCGGGTCTTCAGTCCTCAAAGATCTAGTGTTCGTGTCTGGGCAACTCCCTTGTGTTTCAGCAGACTTGAGCTCGAAAGCTAGCAAAGCTTTGTGGCTCAAAACACTTTGTTTCTTCAAAAATTGGCATACATGGCAAATTGGTCAAATCCACATGTAAAGCCTCTGTTGAGCCAAAGTAGTGTAAGTGGTAGAACTCCAGCTAGATAGGTTGTATTGTTGTTATTGGATGAGTGACAAATCAAAATTCAAGAGGTCCAATAGAATTAAGAGGTGGAAGCATCAATGGTCCAATAGGATTCGAGTTATGCTTGAGAATGATCCAATAGAATCAAGAGGTGGATGCATCAATGGTCCAATAGAATCAAGAGGTGATAGAAATGAGATCCAATGGTTTTTGAGGGTGAACTACCTCATGGATCTACTAGTCTCATTGCACTTCTCATTTTTTTCTAAGTAATTTGGAGATCAATCAAGTTTTTGAGTCCAAGTGTTTACTTGTTTTCTCTCTCTTCCCAAGACCTATTGATTGCATTCTCTCTCTACCCGAGAGTTGGCCTTTTCCATACTTAGTTTTTTGAGGGAGAACTTCCCACACGTGTGTATGTACTTTGGTTTTGAGTTAATGCATGTGGTAGTGTGTTTTTGCCTTTGAGAGTGAGATAGATCTTGAATCTCAATCTAATCTTGATCATTGTGCATTTACACACCTTAGGAGATCTAAATCACACTTAGTGGACACTCCACTAATTGTGAAATTCAACATGGTATCAGAGCCTACCTGAGGTGACCATGCATTTCTCATAATTAGTATGGAAATTATTGCATCAATAGTGAACTAGAAAGTGAGTAGTGACTAGACTAGAATGTGAAAGTGAGAAATTTAAAATTTTGAAAACGTAAAATTTAAATAATATGAAAATTGGACTGGGAAGATGGTTTGTAGGAATGTAGAAAAGAATTTGTGAAAGTGCAAGATCTAGGAATGTAGGAATGTCAAATGTGTTGGATTATTCTCCTTCTTACTAATCGACTAATCGATTTAATCTACATCCATTGCTTATCCAGTTCTGCGGATTTTCCTGTGTTTTTATACAGTCTGCAGAATTACAAGTGTTTTTACATAGTTTGCAGAAATACATGGAGTTTGACAACAGTGTCTCATTTTTTGCCTGTTAGGAATCTCTTGTAAAAAATGCAGTGTTTCCTTTTTCGTATTTTTCGCCTGACAAAAATTACGAGTAAAAATGCAGAGTCGTATTTCTCACATTTTTCAAAGTGCCTAAAATGTTAAGAAAATGACTCTAGCAAAGTGTGGGAAAACCTACATGAGATTTAAGGGCACTGTCAGATTTTTCGCAAAAACTTGACACTGTTGCCTTTTTGCGACACCTTCGTCTGTGGCAATTTTAGTTCATTTCTATAGAGTAACAGTTTGGTTTATTTATGCAGACAGACTATTTACGACCAGTTTCCATCGTTTATCAGCAATCAATTTCTGAACTGGATGAATGCCAGCGGACACCAACCAACTGGCAATCGCATTTGATGACGTAATTACTTAGTATAAATTAGACTTTAAGTTTGGCTACGTAATCACTTAGTATTAGGCAATTTCAAGTTAGTTGCTAAAGATTGAATGTGATTTTCATCACTACTACTTTGTTCAATTTTTGGTAGGCGTAGTCATGCATTGAAAGTAGGAAGTTTCTGTTGTTATATTATCTATCCTATTTTCGATGTGGTGTCAGAGCGTCTATCATAGTATCAGTGCTAGATCACTTTTCTTTATCTAAATTGTCACGATATCAGACTTGTGATCTTTAGGGCCTAATATTATTTCGATATCATAGTGAAAGCTCTAATACTTGATATCTTTCACGATATCAAATTGATATCAAATTGATATCAAACTCTTTAGTTCCTTTCAACTTTTTAGTATCAGAGAATTGATTTTCCTAGTACGAGGGACCCTAATGTCACTTCGGACGACCTAGACTATGTCGGCACATTGCAGCATATTTATGAAGTCAATTATGAGACTAACAACAAATACTTTTTTTTTTGACATAAAATTAAATGGTTTAAGGTCATCTATCGTGGAAGCAATGCCACGATTAGAAATGATAACTCAAAGTTTTTTCAGATCAACTCAACAAAATGTATATTGATGGACTCTCATGATACTATTTATTTATCTATCCCTCTTGAATACCCTAAACTAATGTATATAACACACACACACACACACACACACACACACACACACACACACACACACACACACATTCTCTCTCTCTCTCTCTCTCTCTCTCTCTCTCTCTCTCTCTCTCTCTCTCTCTCTCTCTCTCATCTTAAATTTTAAATCAATGCGAAATGTTAAACACACCCACACACACACACACATGTGATGCCACCTTATTGTTAAAAATTGAATATCAACATAAATATGGCATGATATACTCGAAAATGAAGATATGAGCTGTTAAGTATAAATCATGGAGAGGCCTAAAGTCATTTTTCGGGAATATATCTCCTAAGTACTTGCCTTGAAATTAAGGACAAGACTTTTAATAGGAACGACATTACCTTGGATAACCTTTACTAGGTCGTCCACATGAAACGACTAGTTACGAAAAGACATGTTAAACTAGAGTAACTTTAACTCGTAGTTAAGTGTACCTTTCATGGTATAATTGAATGTATTTCAAGTCTCATTGTTAACTAGACACTTTCGCGAGAGCGACGCACCTGTTGTTTTAGAGGTGTGTTTGTTTGTCCTGTAGAACATATATTGATCTCACACTTCAGTCTCGAGTATCGAGAGAGAAGAGTTTATGCATATGTAAGAGATTGAAGAATGGAATAGAGTTCTGTGAGTTATTCTCTTCTATCTCTATTCTCCACACTACTGAGTGTGAGTGATCTTGAGTCTGCTAACAATCTCTTATGCATTACATGAATTACTCTCTGATTAGACAGACTCTCTAGTGCATTACAGTCGTTTGTTGTGTATCCGTAAAGCATGCTCTAAAGAACTGTCTTAAAACTATCGTATTCGTTTGTCACGAATACTTTCTTTTTGGCACTCGAATAACGACTATCTTTGGTACAATCTAGCACGATCATTGAATGAATATGTATGTATACATATGAGATGATAGTCCCTTTCCGAAGAATTGAGTCTTTGATTTTTTTTCTTGATTGTCATTGACATAAGACTCTAACGTTCTCTAAAGCCATTCGTATTCTTTAACCTTTAATTTGGACTTTAGTTGTTCAGGACTTCTATTTAGAAACGAATAGTTCACGAACATGATTAATTAATTGTCTGTACAGTCGCAAATACAAGGAACATTTCTTGACTCTTTGTTGACACCTTAATCAGCCAGAGTGTAGTATTGTTGTACTACTACTCTGAGAACATCTCGTCTATAGAACGCGTTTCATTTGATTCGATAGAGGCCAAATTATTGTTTTCAAAATTATCAACACCACACACCCAAATATAAGTAATACTGGTTACTTTTTAAAGTCTGTCGACAACCAGAATAAAACTCGACACCACATGTCATAAATTGTACCAAAAACATAACGTTCTAACACCGTCCTCTATGGGAATGACACTATTTGCTACAAAATCTATATTAACCTTGTTGGTATAGTATGACATATACCAATTTTTGGCGCCGTTGCTGGGGATAGTTTAGGAAAGTTATAAGAAATCTGACAGATCCATCTCCATCTCTAGTGTATGTCAGATAGAGAATCCAGATTAGAACGATGTCGTAAGCTTAGAGAGGAATTTTTACGAAGACAAAGTGATAATACTAGTCGAAGAAATCTAGACGAAATCACTGCTTAGTTACTTGAACTCCTAATTAGCTTCAGTATGGAAGGCACTCCTACACGTTTCACTTCTATATCAAAAATTAAGTATGATTATTTTGAAGAAATTTCTTCTGACGATGCAGATAGCTATGTCTTTCAATTCAAGTCAATCACTAATGCGAATAACGAAGGTACTAACGTAGACAAACTACAAATCTTCCCTGGTTTGCTAAGAAAACAGACGCGCATCTGGTACAGTCAAGCTGAACCAGGCCATGTAGGAACCTGATTACCTACTAAAAGATGTGTTTCTGAACCACTTCAGAGAAATTGGTCACAAATCGAGAATTCTTGGACATCTGAACAATGTTCAAAAGAAGAGTAAAGAATCCCTTCGTAAATATACACGAAAGGTTAAAAATCTCATAGGAAAACTAACCAATGTATATCCCGTTGATATGCAGATCGAATGGTTTTTGGTTGGTTCACCACCAAAGATTGATCGTTATTGCAGACAAGAGGACATGACCTCCTTAGCAGCAGTAATAGCTAGTGCCGCAAATTTGGAGACCTCAAAACTAGCACGAAAGCAACGATCAACTAAGAAATCCCGAAAGTCGGAGACTAATTCTAGTGACAACGATGATGATTCAGATTCTGATTCAAGTACCAGTTCTTCAAGTTCGGAATCTGAAAGCAGCGATTCATTAGAATCAGAAGCTAACAAAGGAGAGAGAAATAATAAACGATGATACAAACGATGAAAGTTGTTGAGGATAAGTCGTCAATTTCTAAAGTTGAAAAGCTTTGGAAGAGTAATATGGCTGACTTTAATAAAAAGCTTAATGACTTGAAAGTGTAGATCTCTGAAGTCGCAGATAAAAGACCGAAAGCATCTTCTTCTAACTCAGGAATGTGGTGTACGATTACAAAATGTGGAACTTCAGGACACACCAAGGAAGACGCACCACTGTGAATGTCAAATATGTTGAAGATCCTGCCCAGGAGGTACTTTTTATTTTTCAAAATGATGCGACTACTAACTATGTTCAGTGTACTGCAACATAATCCTCCTGAATTTGTTGGACCAGCAAAGTCTCAAACCGCGACTAAACTAGTGTCGGACAACTGCCATAACTGTGGAGAGCTGGGACAATTTTCACCTGACTGTCCTCAGCCGCAAAAGCCGATTGGTTATGTACCATTATGCTCAAATTGAAGAGAGTCTGGTCACAAGTATCCTGACTGCCCTCAGCCGCAGAAGTCGCGACCAAATATCAATATGTAGCAACACCAGCTACTGTAGACTCGAAAGTGAAAGCTTCGAATGATGCTATTGTGCAGAGAATTGACTTTATTGAAGAAAAATTGGCGAAGACAGAAGATCAGTCCTGGCCAAGTGACGTGGAGATATTATTTAAAGTCACAACGAGAAGCAAAAGCTCCTCGAAACCTGACCAGAAATCTTTGACAAAGTGCATAAAATCATCGAAGAAGAAATCTTCTAGGAAGACGACAAATAAATCTACGACTAAGAAAGATCTTAAGATGACCCCGACTATGATCGTGATGCTGCGAAGTTATTTGCAAAAGATATCTCATCAGAGATGAAAGAAATTATCAACGTTGAACTTCAGTCAGCTGCTGCAGAGAAGGTGGTCACTTTCGAGGAAGGGGATGAAGAAATAATGAAGACGAAATTGTCTAGTGCAGATATTGATAAGCCAATCTTGAAATTGAAGACAAAAGACAATGACATCATGACTGATATTGGATCACTTTGTCTGAATATTACGTTTGAGCAGCTGCTAGCAAATAACACTTATTACAAAAAGCAACTGAAAGGTCTTTCTGCACCAAAAAAGAAGAAAAAAAATTCTTTGCCAGATGTTGGTGTTCTGTCTATTGATTTAGGTGATCTCGGTGCACCTAAAATTGATATTACCATTGCGGGATGCCGGATCGAAAAAGTGCCAATTGACTATGGTTCTAGCGTGAATATAATAACAGAAGATATAGCTCATGCTTTGGGACTGACTGACATTCAACCGACACAGCGAAACATCAAGTTAGTTGATTCGACATGACGAAAACCTGTTGGAGAACTGAAGGATGTCACTGTCTACATTCAAGCCAAGCCATTCACAATGAATTTCATAGTTATCAAACCACTCGGTTTGTCATCCTATTCTATGCTGATTGGACGACCCTAGCTTTATCAATCAAATGCAAGTTTTCATTGGAAATCCAAAGAGCTAAGATTTCAGACTAGTGAGACCAATAGTCGTGGTAAGCAAGCAAAACAAATAATCACCTAGAGTCGGGACAAATATGAAGGTGAAACACCTTTGTCTGACACCAGTTTTACCTCAGAAGAATCTTCTTATGCCTTAAATATTTTTTTATAATGCATCTGACATTGAAGTTCAATATTTTGAATGTTATGAAAATGCTGACGAAGAAGAATTCTTCGATGCCTGCAACACTGAAGCGGATGTTTCGTATGAAGAAATCATGGTTGCAGACATGAACTCAAAAGAGTCTGACGATTCGAGTGACGAATCTGAACATGAATTTGGTAACAAGAACCAGGTTGACGAAAAGAAAACTTCTATGGAGTCAACCATGCACAAAATTCATGGCCATACCAAGGCCAGTATGACAGAAGGTATCATATTATCAAATTCTACTAAAATAATTGAACTTGCACCTGGCAGATTTGTGCATGTTTCGAAGTCACTTGGAGAATCGGAGTTAGCGGAATTCACTGAACTATTGAAGGAGTATCAAGATGTTTTTGTCTGGTCGCTCGACGATTTAAAGGGTATATCTGCAGAATTCAGAGAGCACTATATTGATCTTAAGGAAGATGTTGTACCTGTTTGACAGAGACAATATCGTTTCAATCCTAAGTACTCTCTCATGGTTAAGGACGAACTCAACAAACACCTTCAGACAGGTACAATCTATCTCGTCTTAAGCAATGAATGGGTTTCACCCATTGTTGTCGTCCCAAAGAAGAAGACTGGCAAAATATGAATATGCCAAGATTTCCACAAACTCAATGTTGCCACAAGGAAGGATCATCATCCACTGCCCTTCATTGATTCCATCTTAGATCAGGTTGCTGGTTAGGAACGTTACAGTTTCTGTGACAATTTTTCTGGTTATAATCAGGTTGGAGTGCGGAAGGAGGATCGTTCAAAGACTACATTCACTACGGATTGGGGCACTTATGCCTACAACAAAATGCCCTTTGGTCTTTGTAACGCTCCAGCGACTTTTCAGCGAATCATGATGTTAATTTTTGTACCTTTCTAAGAACTTTTCTCGAAATATTTATTGATTATTTCTGTGTATATAGTGATATAAAGATGCACCTACAGAAGCTGAAATTAACATTGGAATGGTGTAGAGATACTTGTTTATCCCTTCATCCAGAGAAATGTTTTTTTGGTATGAAAGAAGGGATATTACTTGAACATAGAATATCTAACAGAGGAATACAAGTCGACAAAGATAAAGTCGAGCTTATAAAGAATCTCCAAATATCAACCAATTTACGTGAACTGAGAGCTTTCTTAGGACATGTCGGCTATTACCAGAGATTTATTCAAAATCATGTTTCTATTGCTGCCTCTCTTACACATCTACTGAAGAATTGGTGGCCAACAGTGTTCATGGATGTATCAAATTTTATTTGTTCATGTGATCCATGCCAAAGATCTGACAAGCCTACAAAAGCAATGAATTGGCCGTTGACACCAATCCTGTCTCTTGCACCATTTGAAAAGTGGGGGATTGACTTTGTCGGTCCAATCAAACCTGTGACTCGACATTCAGAATTTCATTATATTCTAGTTGCAACAGATTATGTTACAAAGAACGTTGAAGTAGAGCTGACGAAACGAAACGATGCAAAAACTGTCGTGACGTTCTTATTCAAAGTATAATCACAAGTTTAATCCAAAAGCAAACGGGTTGACAGAAAGAACTAATGGTATTTTATGTAAGATCCTGAACAAAATTACTATTGCACATGCAACGGATTGGGATCAGAAACTACCATTAGTTCTCTGGGCTTATCGCAACACAGAGAAAATCACGACGAAGCAGACACCATATTTTCTTACGTATGGTATGCATCCTATTTTGTCAATTGAATTTGAGGTGAAAACTTTTCGTATTCAAGCTCAACGAACAGATACAGAATGTATAAACGAAAGGTTGACTAATATTGAAAAACTAGTTGAAGTTCGTGTGACTTCACAAAAATTAACGAAAGAAATCTAGGAACAAATAAAAAAGAAGTATGACAGTCGTATTAAGAAACGTGATCTTAAAGCTGATGACTTTGCATTGATATATGACAGTTGACATCAAAAGTTCCCCGGAAAACTCCATATGAGATGGCTTGGACCTTATAAAATCATAGAGGTATTTGAGAATGGTTCTGTACAACTTCAATCACTTGAAGGTGAGCTGTTACCTACACGTATTAATAGGTCCAGACTGAAGAAATACTACCTTTGACCAAAAAAAAAATTTATTCTTATTATTTTCTAGTATTTTTCTGGAATTAATCGCGAATTATTTTTATCTTTTCTATTATTTTTTGCAACTTTTCTTTTATCTTTTCTAAAAATTTTCGTGAAATTTTCGTGAAATTTTCTACCACCTTCCAACATTTTTCATAATGTCTCGTGAAATTTTCGAGAATTTTTCTTGACTTCTCTCAATTTTTCAATTCAATTTTTTAAGTATTTTTGAGAATTTTTTGTGACACTAAATTTGTTAATCAAATTTTCGTATATCATTTTTGAGAATTTTACTAGAATCTTTTCTAGTATTTTTTTCAATTTTTCGAGAAATTTTCTAGTATGTTGCTAAATTTTTTGTGAGTTTCTATATCATTTTTTTTAGGATCCTGTGAGAAAGTTTTGCGAAACTTTCTAGAATCTTTCTACCACATTTTCGAGAATCTCTCGAGAATCTCTTGACCTACTTTTTGTATTCCTCCATTAAAGATGATGGTCACGTGATCATTATTTTTCACATGTGTGTATGCTCACATATGAAAACAGATATTGTTTTTTCTTAATTTAATTTTTTCTTTTTTTTTTTCACAAACGGTCTTCCATCATTAAAGACGGATCTATCAAATTATAGTTTCAAACACTGAGCCATGCACATCCTCCATAAATGGAAGTGACAGATGTCATGTCACCATGCCACATCACCCATTGCATGTATGAGTTCAATGAAGTACTTGTAAAGTTGTTGTCAGTGAGCCTCTTCAATATTTATGCAGACATTCCTTGTTTGTCACCGAGTTATGTAGTTTGGCAAGAACAAAATTATGAAAAAATACATTTTCTTGGAGTTTAGTAGGTAGCATAGATAGATTAATGATGGAAAGTTAATTGAATATGTTTTCAATGAGATCATTAGACGTGATGAAATTTTGAGATGCTAAATGTTATGATAGAGAAGGACAAGTGGGTGGGTGTAAGTGATTGTATGGAGTGGCAATGTACAGGAGACACAGAAGTAAGAGACCACATTGATTGAAAAAGAAAAAACATGATTAGAAGTTTGAAATATATTGAAACAACTAAATATGCAATGATGAATACAATTTAAAGATCTCTACATCATAAACAAGCTTCATACTTTAAGTGTGAGCTTTATGACATTGAATACAAAGCATAATGGATATCACTGAGAAGTAATTGGTGAACCTATTTTTCATTTGGCCCTATATTGAACAATATATATAGGCTCCATAAGAAATCTCATATTCACCTTTCAGTACATGAAAGACAACCTAGTTTGGAAGAACTTAGAAAAATATAAGAGAAGAAGTGTTGAAAGTGTAGGAGAACAGCAATCTCTAGTTGCAAAAAAAAAAAAAACTTCAAAAGTAGAGTGGTAAAAAGGATTTGAATGTTTTATGACATCCTAAAAATAGAGTTGGTTGTCACTTTTGTGATGAGTTTGTTTGATATTAAAGGCAACTTTGGGCTGGGAACAACTAGATTATTTTAAAAATAAAAGAATCACTCGAGAATATTGTAATCAATTTGCTGAAGCTGATAGATTATTAATTAGTATTGATAGTTATTCAATTTTAAATTATCATATTTGTCATGTTTGATGAAATGAGAGTCTATTAAGACTCTTGGTATAAGAATGAAAAGAATTTCAAAATATGTGGAAAAAGCATTGAGATTTGGAAATCTTGAAATCTTGAGAAGAATTGTGTTGATTTTAACATCATCATGAGTAAGAACTTATTTAATAGAGTTCATGAATGACAAAGGTGATGTTTTGGTTACTCTACCATTTTTAATAGAGTTTGTGACAAAGGTGATGTGCTGGTTACTTTACCTTCAAGTAAAATAAACATAGTCGAAGAAACTGTAGAAGAGGTGCCACTTGAAACTACAGCGGCTACTCAAGAAAAGGAAAAAGATGTAAATGACCTCAATGATTTTTGGGAGTAAGAAATTCTCTTTTATTTGAAAGAATAATTTATATTTTTTGATGTATTGTGTTTTGAAATTTTTTTTATCAATTTAATGTTCTTAAATTTATTTTTTAAGGATTTAAGTTTAAAAATTTCAACTATTTTTGAAACTTTAACATTAATAATTATTAGCAAAACTAAAATTATAACGAATTGTCAAGTTTATATATTCTAATTTTGGATGTATTTTTATAATATTTATTGTAAAAAAAATACTGTTAGGGATTTAAAGAAATACAAAGATTTTTTTCAAGGTGATTTAAATATTTTTACAAATCATTTAATTTTGATTATTATAAAGTAATTTTATTTGTGTTTATTTAATCAATGAACCTACATAGGTATTTGAAAATTATTTAAGTAAAGATTTTAAAAAATTTAGCACTTTAAAAAATACTGATTAAAATTTTTATCATAATTTAAAAAATATACCAACTTCTTGATGCTTGCTTAAGACCATACAAACTCTTTTGTAGAAGACACACATGATTTGGCTTTGTAGATAAAATATTGCTCTTGGATTCTACTATTCAATATACTTGTGATTGCTTGCAATTCTATCTGTAGAATGATCTATATTTGTTATTTTTGGATCCGCATGTGAGAAATACAGTAGCTTGCTAGTTTTGTGTAGACAACAACATTACTTTATGATTTGGTTCATGTTTAATCAAGTTCTATTAGAGTTTGCATCTCATTCATAGAGTAGATGTTGATTTTTCTACATAGGCAGGATTGTTGATTTGTTCTCTTTCTAACCCAAGATCAGTTTATGGATTTGGATCATCATTGATCTGAAATCTTTCACATGGTATCAGAGCTTGTGTTTCATGTTACGAAGGAAAATCATATCTATCAATGATTTGGTAAAGATATCAAGACTAGAGTATGCTAGAGAGGATTCTACACCAAAATTGAGTTTCTTGCATTTGTAAATTGAATCTTTTGTAGATCAAAACCCTATATAGGTTTATAAACTTGATCAATTCTTGTTTTTTTAATTCACATACTGGATTTGGCCAATTTTTGGATCATTGGATCAGCCTAAGTAGTGGCTAATAGATTGCATACAAGATTTTCAACATTTGCATGTAGATTTGGAATAATCAATTTTTTGTGATTTTGTCAAAATCCTAATTTTGATTGGATCTCTAGATAGTGAGATTTCTGGACTTCATTTGCTTGGTATAAGTGCTAGACATGTGATCCTCTGTCTCTGATAACCATGTTTGTGTGCAAGAGAGTGAGGGAGACAATTGTATTCAATCAATAACATAATAATTGAATAGTAGCAAATCTGTATAAAAGAGAGAATCAGAACATAATACAGTAGCACTAATAAGCACATATTCCTACTTACAGATTTTGAAACAATGGATAAAGTTCTAGATCTCTCTCTCTCTCTCTCTCTCTCTCTCTCTCTCTCTCTCTCTCTCTCTCTCTCTCTCTCTCTCTCTCTCTCTCTCTCTCTCTCTCTCTCTCTCTCTCTCTCTCTCTCTCTCTCTCTCTCTATGTATAAATCACTAACTCTAAGGAGCTAGCTCCTTAAGACCTTTTGGTTGTTTGATTGCTCTGTGCATCTACAGATTGTTCAACTCACTACACTCTCTAACTTCACTTCGTTCAGATGTATATATATATATAGTCGTTAGAGAATATCTTATTCTAATTTCAGTTTACAAAGATGATTAAGAGCTATTAAACAAGATCTGTAGATCAGTTATTGGAGTGTCACGAAGCAAGAAGAAGTACAGAGTAACGTGTCATTCATATGCATCGGGAGCGTGAAGGACGTTGGGCTGTTGTGGTCATAATCTTGTCCACAGTCATTCGTTCAACCACTGATTGTTTGTTCAGCTGCTGTTCATTCGTACAACAGGTGATCGTTTGCTTCCTTCGTTGGTAAGTGTAAGTGATAACCTACAAAGCTAAACGTTGAGATGGGTCAACAGCTGCTAGTTGACTTTGTAGGAATTTATAGGTTGTTTGTCATCCGTCGACTTCATTGAGAGTCGTAAGTAAGTTACTTACGATGTTTGATGTGAGTTCACAGACTTCATCGGAGATATTTTTTGGTGACTTTGATCACGGCTCTTTCCATTGTAGAAGATCGTAAAAAGGTCACTTACGATGGTCGATGAGATTTTAAATTTCGTTGTCATTAAAGATTTTGCAAGTGCTCGTAGATAGTAACCTATGGGTTTTAACGATTCCTGATGTTTGCGGTTCGTTGCTTTCACAAGTTTAAGTCGTGTTTCTCTGTAAATGTCAATTTAACGGTGATCTTTAGTCATAGCATAGGTAGGCGATAGCTTTGCGGTTCTGTCTGTTTTTGACTTTGCGTGTATTTCTATAGACTGATTCAGAGAGAGAGAATTCTTGAGAGATGAAGGAGGGTGAAGGGATGAGTAGGAGAAAGTTAAACTCCAACACTCCCCCTTAAGCTAACTGCCACAAATCCGATCTCAAATTAAGATTTAATAATTCTACCAAAGTGAAATGTCTGTCTCTTGGTAATGGTTTTGTCAGAATGTCAGCCAACATATTGTCTATGTGACGGTAACTTAGTGCAATGTCTTCATTCTGAACCTTCTCTTTGAGAAAATGAAGTTGCACCTCTATATGTTTGGTCCTCGTGTGATTTTGTCAGTTCAACGATAGAGCTATACAACTCTGATTGTCGCACTGGAGTATAGTTGGACCAGATTGTGAGAATCTCAGATCTTGTAGTAGTCTTCTAAGCAATAAAATTTCCTTCACTGCTGATGTAGCTGCGACATATTTAAATTCTGTGGAGGCCAAAGAAATGTATGTCTGTTTTCTATTGTTCCATGAGATAGGTCCTTCTGCAAGGAAACAAATGTAGCCTGATGTGGATTTTTTGGTATCCACATGTCCTGCCCAATCTGAATCTGAATAAGTGGTCAATGTGAGTGTAGCTTATATATTGTCATTATAGCTCAACGCATAGTGTTTTGTAGCTTGAATGTACCTCAGTATTCTTTGCAGAGCTTTCCAGTGTTGTAGGCCTGGATTGGACATGTACTGAATTAATGTGCTTACTACATATGGTCGTGTGCAAATCATAGAATACATAATAGATCCTATGACAGACTGATAATGATACCTGCACATTCCTTGCTGATCTGCTTGAGTTCTGGGGCACATGTCTTTGAACAACTTAGCTCCTGGATCCATAGGCGTGTCTATGGGCTTGCAATCCTCCATTCCATATCTGCGAAGTACATTGGTCAAGTAGAATTCTTGGCTTGAAGTTATCCTTCTACCTGCGCGATCTCTGTTGATCTCCATACCAAGAAGGTAATGGACTAGGCCTAAATCAGTCATCTCAAATTCTGATGAAAGCAGAGATTTGATTTCCTGTAGTATTGATTTGAATTGCTGGTAATTAAAGAATCATCAACGTATAATGCTATCATGACATAGCTTGACCCTTTACGCCTGAGATATACATTGTAGTCTACAGAGCAAGAAGTAAAATTGTGCTGCAACAAGAAGTGATTAATTTTGTCATACCAGGCCCTGGGAGCTTGCTTAAGACCATATAAAGCCTTATGCAATTTACGCACCAGATGCTCCTTGCCTTGAAGGATGTAACCTTCTGGTTGATAGATGAATATATTTTCTTGTCTAAATCTATGTAGGAATGTCGTCTGGACTTCCATCTGGTGAATGTCCAGATCTTCTATAGCAGTTATACCCAGTAAGGTATGAATAGATTGATGTTTTATCATTGGACTAAAGGTCTCAGTGTAGTCTATCCCATATACTTGTTCAAAGCCTTTAACCACCAGTCTAGCTTTTCATTTGGATATAGATCCATCAGTAGTGGGTCTGGGCCATCGATGGTAAGCAGAGCTGTTGGGACAAACTCCTTTGTCTGAACAGTCGTAGGTCGTTGCCTAACAATGGATGGTGGAGCTGTTGTGGCATACTCTTGAATTGGCTGCTTCTGCTTGAAATCGTGATACTTATTTTCAAGAAAGACAACATCATGGCTGACTGAGATCTGACCTGAGTCAACATCATAGATGTGATATGCTTTATGCGACATTGAGTAGCCGATGAAGATGTTCTTACAACTTATTGGGTCCATCTTCTTCCTCAGATTAGATGGCACTTGTGCATAGCAGAGACATCCAAAAACACGTAGATGTTTCAAGCTTGGTTTGTATCTGTAGTAGGCTTCAAACGGTGTCTTGGAATCAACTGCTTTAGTGCTGGAGTAGTTCTGTAGATAGCAGGCCATAGAGATTGCTTCTGCCCAAAATGTTTGAGGTAAATGGGCATTGGCTGTCATGGATCGTGCAGCTTCCAACAGTGTGTGGTTCTTCCGCTCAGCTACTTCATTTTGTTGAGGAGTGTAGCTTGTAGTAAACTGATGGTGCATGCCACATGACGACAGCTAGTCCTTCATCGCAATTGATAGGTACTCTCCCCCTTAATCAGACCGTAGGGCCTTGATTGTTTGACCAATCTAATTCTTAGCATATTGCTTGAATTCTTTGAAGTAATTGAATGCTTCTGACTTGTTCTTAATGAACATTACACTGGTAAAATGGGAGTAGTCATCAATGAATGTAATAATATTGAAATTTCACAATTTTAGCTTGACCATTTTTTGGTCACATGCATTGTACTTGGCAAGATGGCCATGTAAATAGATGCCACACATGCCAAATCACATAGGATTCTTTCCAATAATTTCACTCCTCATATTAGATTGTGATAGAATTTTTGAAATAAGGCAAAAATGTGTTTGGATAGGCTAGAGAAACTCTAGGATCTAAAAATAGCATGTTTTTCATTGTTTTTGGATCTCGAGATCTTGACCCCAAGTTAGGGTGGATCCAATGACCTATTAGGGTAGATGTTAGGGTTAGGGTATGATAAGTTCAGAGGTTCCCTAATATGCTCAGATCCGAGATTCAAATGTATAAATACATGATGGGATCTCCATCAAATTATCAAGAAAAATCGAGTTTTTTCACTTCTGTCATCATTGTCTTTTGGTTGCGAGTTATAGCTATTGGATGTGAGTGTTCTTATGCATTAATTGCTTGGTTTGGAAGGTACTGAACCTTTTTACAGGTCTGATAAGCTTGTTGTACTTTACTTTGGTTCATTTGATCAAATCTATGTGCCTAATGTGGAGTTAAATGCCAAATTTGCTAGTTTTGGTAACTAGTCTTGATTCTAGCTCATAGTTTGGATCTAGATCTTTTACTTGTGCATCCTCTGTCACTTCTAGGATTGATTGGGATTCACTTTGCTGTAAAATTTTGTCACGGTATCAGAGCCTAATCAAAAGTGAGCTTTAGATTTAATTTTCTCAAGCTTTGATCCTAGATTTGAGTAGTATTGGCTTTGCTCTTGCTACTAGTTGCTAATCTAATGATTGTACCTTCAAATTTAGTTTCATTTGAATGATAATAGATCAGGGAACTTGTTTTGCTGAGTTATAGCTGCAGGAACCGTGATTGACCCATTTCCATTCAACCAAACCAAATTAGAAAGTTCTTATGAGTTGAATCTTGGAGTACATGTCTCCTAGTAGAGATTTTCATAAGGATTTGAATGCCACCACTCTCTAGAAGTTTGGATCAGCCATTTGACAGCCTAATTAGGTCGTTCTTAGGCTTCTTAAAGTCCTAAGATACACCTTTTAGGTTCAGATCAAGTGTTTTGATGAGTTTTCATCTAGAAATGCAAAACTAGTGAAAATTGTGTTTCTATTCTACTCGGTTTTGGATAGATTTGTGATTGAATATGTCAATGCTATTCAAACTGAATTTAAGAGGCTTTATTTGTAAAACATTTATGTGTTAAAGTGGTTTTGGTTCATTATAGGTGGATTCACCCTTCTTGTGAAGTCGAGATCAAGGAGGAGACTAGTTTGATCAAATCTATAGTAAGGTTGGATCTAGTTTGGATCTAGAAGATAGACAAGCTCAAGATCACCTTAGATCTTGTTGAGAAATCAGAGAGTGATTCATCTCAGGTCCCAAAGAGAGTGGGATAGCTAGTAGTGATCATATCTTGTACAATCTATCTTGTTTCTTTGAATCTATCTCCTTATCATTGAGATGGCATCCATAAGTGCCTATCTTTTGGATTCTAGTGATAGATTGAAGAATCCATCCTTATCATGCAAGATCTGATGGATATTGTGAATGGAGAGGAAGATGAGCCAATCCATCCACAAGAAGAAACTAAATACAAGAGAAGGTGCAAGCTTGCACTTCATTGTATTAAGATGAATGTTCCAAATGATTTGCTCAAAGAAGTAGGAGCATGTACCTCAGCCCAAGAGGCTTGGGAGACTCTTCAAAAGACCTATGAGTCCAAGAATACCTCAAGGTTACTTTCCCTCAAGAACCAAGTTCTTCAATACTTCCAAGGGAGGAATGAGAGTGAACATCAATTTTTTTTAAGAGTAGAAGATTTGAACAAAGAGCTTACTTATGTTGGTGAACCTATTAAAGAGAGTGAGCTTGTGCAAATAGTTTTGAATGGCTTATGTAGTGATTTTACTACCCTTGTCCAAAGCTATGCCATCATGGAAAACTTGCCTACAATTGAAGACCTTCAAAGTGTGTTGATGGTCGAGGAGAGTAGGAAGGCTCATATCAAATCAAGGATGGAGAGGCTCTCCATAAATGATGGTGATGACAAAGCCTTATTTTTCAAGAGCAAAGGCAAAGCAAAGACCAAGGGAGGAGCATTAAAAAAGGAGCAAGCAAAGGATGAAGATCAAGGAGGATCTACATCCTCATCATCACAAGTCAAGCCCAAGAAGGACAAATCTAAGATAAAGGCTACTATTGTAGCAAGATGCGGCGCATTATGCCTCGGAAAGCTTCAAGAGGAAGCAAGATCAAAGCCAAGCCAACATTGGACAAGAGGAGGAAGGGAGCTATCATGAGGACTCACTCATGATGTAAGTTTTTTCATCCTCAAATGAAAAAGGTGAAGATCCTTGGTGGACAGATAGTGGGGCTAGCTCCCACATGTCGAGTAAAAGGGAGTATTTTTCTCAACTCACACCTTACGTAGGACCTATAAAGTCCATTTTTACAGCAAATGATCATGAATGTAAAGTTGAAGTGTGGGATCCATTCCCTTATGCTTCGGATCCTCCAAGAAGACTAAGATAGATGGTGTTCTCTTCATTCCTAGCATCACTAAGAATTTGCTTAGTGTTGGCCAACTTTTAGATCATGGTTTCATTGTGGAGTTCTCTACTAATGTATGCAACATCAAGAAGAGTGGGATGATCATATCAAGAGGAACAAGGTTTGGGAGGTTATTTAAGCTTGATGCTTTTGTAAATCCTAACCAAGTTGTGATGGTAGCCAAGGAGACCAAGATGACCACATTTGACTTGTGGCACAAGAGACTTGGTCACATCAACACCAAGTCCATGGAAGCTATGTGCAAGGAGGAGATTGCTCTTGGCCTTCCAAGATCTTTGGCAAAGGAGAAAAGGGTATGTGAAGCTTGTGCCTTGGCTAAGACACACAAGTTACCTTTTTCAAGCTCAATCACAAAGACAAGTCATCCTCTCGAGTTGATCCACTCGGATGTGCATTTTGCTAGCACAAAGAGCAATAGTGGAGCTACAATGTTTGTCACATTTATAGATGACTACTCAAGATATGGATGGGTATATCTACTTTCCTCTAATGCACATTTTTTGAGAGTTTTGTAAAGTTCAAGACTTTTGTTGAAAAGCATCATAATCACAAGATCAAGCTCTTTAGAAGTGATGATGGAGGAGAATATATCTCCAATGAATTCAAAGACTTTTGTGATCAAGAAGGGATCAAGAAGGAGTTATCTTGCCCCTACACTACTATTCATTTTAATACTTTCTGTTTTGAAAAAATTTAAGTTGTAATCTTTTTTAATATTAATATAGTATGATCTTTATTCTATTAAATAAGTGAATCATTGTATTTTCAATGGATGCTGCAAAAGCCCTTCAACTGCACAAAGATCAACAAATAGTTGAAAGACAAAAGTTGGCCAAGCATCAAAAGAAATGTTTGGAATGTCCACAAAAATATATGGGCCTTGTTATTGACGACATGGACAAGAAGAAAACAATGTTGTCTCATTTTGTCAGAGTGCCCAAAAATTTGAACGAGGCAAATTTTATTCAGGTTCATCTCGTTGGAGCACTTGTGTTTAATGGCACTTTGGAGTCCAAGGTCTTTTTTAATTATCACAATGTTCAAAATGATCCAAATTTGACAATCACCATTGTACATAAGATAATTTGCGAATTTGGTGAAAATCTTCTGAAAACACTTTATTTGCAGCTTGACAACATTGTTAGGGAAAATAAAAACCAAATTGTTTTGGCATACTTGTCCATGCTAGTAGAGAATTTTTTTTTTCAAAAAAGTAAAAATAGGACTATTGTTGGTAGGACATACCCACGATCAAATTGATCAAATGTTTAGTTGCTTTTCTAAGAAATTGAGATGCAAGAAAGCTTTTTCTTTACTAGTGCTTCAAAGCATTGTTGAGGAATCGTATGTGCCACAGCCAGACGTGTCATTAATCAGACACACATATGATTTTTGTGATTATGTTAAGATGTCCAATGAAATAGAGGGATGCGTAGCTAATATTAATGATATTAGCTTTCAACACAAGTTTAAAATCAAATGTAATGAATCAGACATTATTTTATTATGGGGCAAACTATTTTCAAATTCAGCTTCATGGCTACCTCTTGAAGGAGTTCGATTTTTGCTTGACATTGCATCGACTCAAATCAGGCTTGCTGTGTTGTCTCCCTTGAAGTCCTTGCTAGAAGAACAAAAGGCGCAAAGAGAACATCATGAGATTGATCCATTTGCCTCATTAATTTTTTTGAAATCAAGTATTCAAGCAACTTATCATTTTTTTGATGAGTTTGATCAACATTGGTGGACGGACTTTTTCGAAGAACAAAAAATCAGTTTGCTCAATCTCGAATATACATCAACAACTAAAGAATTTCATTGGCCTCAAAAACTAGGAACGTCAACTACAACTGTCGAACCTTCATATCTTCCTCGAGATAATGATTTCTTGCAGCAAGGTGAGGAACGTGAAATTTATGTGGGCTCAAAGAAGAATAGGCAAAGTGTAAAAGCTGCAAAAATGAAATGGTGCGGTGATTTGAATGAAATCCAAATTGGAAGCCCTGTTGCACTTCTAGCTTCAAAAAACAATGAAGGACATCCATTTTGGATTGCCAAAGTACTTGGTTCTATTCAAAATAGCAATCAACCAAAAGTACTACGTGCACACCACTTCAACGAATGCTTTTTTTGGGAAGGTACAAACTCGAAATGTTGCAAGTAGATCCAAAGGGCAAGAGAAAGAGATTGCCAAAAAATCACCCAAGAGTCGACGATTTGAATCTACAGGATGTAGATGTTTTGGCATTTAATTTTGAATTAACAATGACCAATCATCTACGAAAGTCAACTATATCTATATTGAAATAACGACTTGGATTATTGAACAAACCATCATCCTCCACTCGTCATCAACAGAGAAAAGCTAATTTACAAGGTTTTTTTATCAATAGTAGACGTGGACTCTAAGGAAGATATGCCAGTTGACTCTGATGAAGAAGACGCATCTTCCACTTCATCAGACAAAAATGAGAGTGTTGAGAATATGTCAAGTTCTGAATTGAGAGACATCAGTGAAACACAATCGCAAAATTATAATTTGATAGAGATTAGTTCTTATTGGTGAAAATATATTGATGAATTATATCTGTCACAAAAGGTGTAATAACTATAATTTCATAGCTCAATTAAATAAAAAAACAAAACAAAACACAATATTTGAGCTTTGACCATATTTGATACTTTTTCGGGAATGAGTGATTATGAACACTATCACATAAAACACTCCAAGCGGTTGTGCTATAAATCGGTGATACCTTTGCAATAGAAACTGCTAAATTAAAAGGTGTTACCATTGAGTTCTAACCAAAAATTCACCTAGTACACAAACACGCGTTAAAAGACGATTATAGGACTTCTAATAAGTGAGAAAAATCCATCACGTACTATACGAGTTCTGATCTAGAGAGGGAGAGAGAGAGACAACTTCGATCAGCCATAGAGAGAGAGAGAGAGAG
>CM055106.1:24064220-24136883 GCA_029204225.1 Diphasiastrum complanatum | reverse complement strand
AATGAGCTTGATGTTGATCTGAAATCACCATATCCATGATAGTGCTTCTTTGATGTTGACATCTTTGATGAGCTTGAGAGCTTTGCAGCATCCTAGCACCTCCAAAATTGATTCCTTCCAATTTTCATGTAGATGCTTGACTTTGAGGCTTGCTCCTTCTTCATGTGCATGCTCCTCTTTGATGGAAATCTGAGACCTCCATGTCTCATAATGATCACAACAAGTATGACCATTCAATATGCACTTCCTATGATTATCAAGATTACTTATGCTAGAAACATAAGTCCAAAAATCACCACAAGTTGGCATGATTTTTCCAATATTGAAATCAAAAGGTATTTCCATCTCAATAAGGCTAACTACTTGCTTATGGATATAAGTGTCCACTTTGGATGCTTCACTTATTCTCATAAGAAGTTTACTACTTGCCTTTAAGATTGAAAACTTACAATTTTCATCTTTATAAATGAACACATCATTCATGATCTTATTGAAACCAAAAGATCCTACATTATGAAGATATTTCCATTTCCTTGACTTCATAACTAATGTAAGCTTACAAGGAAAACATATTTTGCTATCTTTTAAGGCATCACACTCAACTAGTATTGCCTTAATCCACCTTTGAGATACAAAAATCTCTTCAAAGCAAAATGGTTCTTCATAAGTTGACATGAGAGCATAAATGAAACTATTTTCATTTTGTAATTGCTCCTTATTCTTGATTGATTTCTTTTGGATAATAACAATAAGTTTGAACTTATCTAAAGTTCCAAGCAAAATACTTTCCAAGGACATAATATAAATCCAAGTTACTTTCATGAAAGTGACATCTATCTTTGCATCTTGAACCAAACAATGCACATTCAAATGAAAAATTTCAAAAGATTCAACATGTGTTGTGATGGACTCTTGAAGACAAATCTTGCAAGTCCTTGTGAGACTCCAAGCCTCAATCACCTTTCCACAAAGGAAACACCTTTCCTTGGACTTGTCCTTCTTGTATTTGCATTTTGAACTTGAAGCTCCATCCTTCACCTCGGCCCCCTTGCTTTGGTTCTCCTTGGATGGATTGGTCTTCTTTTTGTAGCATCTTGAAAAAATATATCCTCCCTTGCCACAAAGGTTGCACTTAGGATCCTTTCTTTCCTTCAATAGGATGCCACCTATTGATGCCATGTGAATAAAAACCTGTGATATGATTCTACAAATGTGCTTTCTGACTTTCAAGAATCTATATTTGAACATCTTCAACAATCTAGAAGGATCTACAAAAGATCTAGCTCACAAACCTAAGAATCAATCTTCACAATAATGACTAGTCACTTGGAAACTTTGCTTTGATCACTAAGACAAAAGCACGCAATCTTTGAATCAAATCACTAAAGAAATCAGATCCAATCTCCTATTGGACTCATCAAATACCAATGACTCTTTCTTTTGAAAGTTGAAGTGGATATGAAAAAGATTTGACACCTAGATTTTCCTTTTCACTTGACTAGTTTTCTCAACACTTGAGATTCTTGAATAAAAGATGGTTTTTGTTTCAAATACATGAAAATCAAACTTAATCACTTCTTTTGGACTCACTCTTGAACCAAATAATCTCACACTTGAGATTTAGAATGAATTTGATTCGATTTGACAACAAACTATACCACCAATTTTTCACAAAGCTTAAAAAATTAGACAACTAGAGATTCACAAAGATCTCAACCATGGATACATACTCAAATATGGACTCCTCCTCATTCTAAACATCCAATGGGATCTCAAATTGACCCTCACACTCTCACAAAGAAAGTTGAATAGAACTATTTTGAGTTTCATACATACTATGTCAATTTTTGCTCAATAAATTGAATTCAATCACTCCTATTGGATTCCACCAATTACTCTACCTTTTTAAGACTTGGAATGAAATTCAAAATCAAACATTGTGATTTTTCTCAATAAGATATTGTGTTTCAAAGAGCTAATGCCACTTAGAAAGATTTGATTACCTAGGAAGAGACAAACTCTCCACCAATAACAACACATAATGAGCTTCTAGATCTTGCCCTCTACAAAGGAAGGAACTCTTTAATTGGATCTCTCTCTACACATTTGTCATAGACACCTTAATGACTCTTTTCAAACCTTACAATCACTCAAACAAATTGAGTAGGGTTGAGCAATGTGACTTGGATCTCAATCTCTTTTCTAGAACTCTCAATTTAAGCCAATCTATGTCAAATTATACAAAAGATTTGCATAGATGCTCTATATGCACTAGAAACTCTCAAAGGTATCACTTGGAGGACAGATCCAAAGATGTTTTCTAGCAAATTGATGCTTCTAAACTTTACACTATCACTCTTGAACAAATCTAGAGTGATGGTACAATGGATTTCAGCCTCTCACCTTGCATATCACTCCTTAACCTATGATTTTTAGCAAAATCTCTCTCAACTTCAACATGCACTCAAAAAATCAGAGATGATCAATTAATGCACCTATTTCAAGCTTCAAATTTAATCTCTGGGCCGATCTAATCCAAGAACTAATCAAAGGATCAGATTCTCTATAGAAAATGCTTGATTTTGCACCAAAACTCTCTCAAATTGGGTGTGTGAGTCAAATTGTACAAATTTTTGAATTTTCTTAGCCAAAATTGGAGATGTACGGCCTCACACGTGTGAAAAGGGTTCCTACAGCCCACAACAAGTTTTGGTCCAAAAACTTTGAGAATATCTATCAAATCCAACTCGCTACCCAAAATTTGACTAGTTTCCAAAAAACTGCTAATTTTGGCTTTGATTTGGATTTACCATATCATTTCAACAAAATCTCTTGTACTAGGATCTGATACCATGTGCAGAAAAGTACAAAAAGGACCAAGAGTGGATCCTAATCTGATCCTCAAGGGGGATTGGTTGTCAGATTACTTGATCTATCAATCTACTTCAGATTAAGATCAATCTAGATCAATTCTAGACACAAAATCCTAACAAGAACAATCATTAATTAAAGGTAAGTGTACTTTCTGGTTTCACATGTGTGTAACACTGTCTGAGTACGGAATCCAACCTGAAAATCAAGTACACATTGATAAAACCTCAAAACAATCAAAACAAATGTAGACAAATGGAGAGAATCACTCAAAATTGCTTCCAAAACCAAGATTGGTGTCTCACACTGATTATGGCCAAATGTGGCTCTATATATACAATAAGTGGGAGCTCGTGGTACTGATCATCCCTATGATCCCACATGTTTGAAGTGCTCTGTCATATGATGATTCATCATGCAAAACTGACACTTGGACAAAACCTTCTATTTTGAGTACTTTTGGTCCATTTTCCTTCTATATGGAGATCTACTTGGAAATCTTCTAGAAGTCAAAATTCGCCTACTTCAGCTTATTCCGCACATGTGAGTTGTCCTCTATACATGGGATATGACACCTAACCAAAGGATGTGGCTCATGCAATCAATAGATTGATGCCATGTGTCATATGTCTAGAAAACTAGTTTTTAGCCTTTTTAGCCACTAGAACTTGAATTAAATCATATGTACATCCTATATGATTATGGTACATGACAAGTACACTAGTTTCACACGTGGGAACAGGCTCCACACATGTGTGTTTATCTATATACAAGATTTTTGGCCTCTACCAAGCTTATTTTTGCATTTTTCACAGTAAAGCATTGAAAGAAGTGAGGAGAGTGCACAAGATTATGTACTCAGAATTAAGTCTCTAAATAGGGAGTTGGCTTCCATTGGAGAGAAGATTCACAATGGAGAGCTTGTACAAATTGTTCTTAATGGTCTACGAGATGACTTTGCAAATTTGGTCCAAAGTTTTGCCATCCAAGACACTTTGCCAACTATAGAAAAACTTCACAGTGTATTAGTGGCTGAAGAGTGTAGGATGCTCCATGCAAAATCTAGGATGAGTTCCTTGTCTTTGTAGGATGGTGATGAGAAAGCCAATTTCTCATTCAAAAGCCAAACGAAGACCAATGGAAAGAAGAAGCATCTAAAGGAGGCCAAAGAAGAGGATGATGCATCAAGCTCAAAGGACAAGTCAAAGCAGAAATACTTCTTTTGTGGAAAGAAAGGGCATTATGCATCTGAATGTTACAAGAGGCTAAGAGCATAAGTGGAGGAGGACAAACAAGGAAACCTTGCAAAGGAAGAGGAGGAGGATGAAGTAGATGTATTCTTGATGGCATCTACATCCTCACCAACAAGAAATATCAATTCAAGAGACAATTGGTGGATTGATATTGGGGCTAGCTCCCACATGTCTTGTGAAAAAGACTTTTTCTCAACCTTGCACTCTTTCAATGCTGCTAAAAAATTTGTCTTTACTGCAAATGATGAAGAGTGTAGGATAGATGGTGTTGGCACCATCTCTTTCTGTCTAGAATCCTCAAAATGCATGGATCTAGAAAATGTCCTTTATGTACCATCAATTACCAAGAATATGCTTAGTGTTGGTCTACTCTTAGAAAGTGGTTTGGATGTCCACTTTAAGCATGGTGTTTGCTTCATCTTGAAGATGATGTTTGCATTGCAAAGGGATTTAAACATGGAAGATTGTTTAAGTTGGAAGCTAGTGCTGCTTTTGAAAGAATGAGCTTGACAAAGGAGGAGATCACTCAAGAGCAGATCTTGGCAAAGCGTGATCTTGCTTGCATTGAGGGGGAGCATCAAAAGGAAGAAGATCTATCTACATTTGTTGTTGATAAAGCCATTTCATTGGATAACTATTTTTGTAATAGTTTGAATAGAGTCATAAAAGATGAAACATATTTGCCCTATAAATCTTTGTGTCCACATGCTTTGTGCATGATCATTGCAATGTATGGACCAAAGATTATCCTATTTCAATTATAGGAACAATGGTAGTGTTTTGCTCTTCAAGTAGAGACTGTAGAATCTACTTTTTTTCAACCAAACAATTTGTCAATGGTGAAAATGTGATCTTTCAAGAGTGGAAGATTTGTAAAGTTGAAGAAGCACCTTTGGATCAACACCTTATTCAATTCATTGATGGTTTGTAGTCAAGTCAAGTGGAGGATCAAGCTCAAGACCCGAGGACTCCAAGAAGAACCATGAGTATCAAGATGGAGCCATCTAGGCTCAATCATATGGACCAAGCAAGGCAAGTTGTCTTTGGCAACAGTATGTATGCACTTAATAGTTTTATTGATGTATCTTCAAGTGCACAAAATTCCTTGGAATCCATGGCTTGGCATGATGTATAGTTTTTGAAGTGTGCTACATGTATATAGACAATTTGTGGAACATCTTGTAAGGGATCCTTTAAGAGGTGGTGAAAGATCATTCATGGACATTGTTCTCTATTGGAGTATAAAAACTCCTTGTTTGTAGCTGGATTTTTTAGACACTTCAAAAAAGAGTTGTAAATAGATCAAGCTAAATTTGAGGAGGAGTGTAAAGAATTGCCAAAAATTGGCAAATCTAGCTTGATAAAAAACCATGTAGTATAATGTAAATTTTGTACATAAGTGGATTTTGTGAAGAATTGAAAAAGATTATCTATGTTAGATATAGGGGTCTTATGTTTTTTGTATCAAGCATCTAGGTGTAGGATGTTGATAGGACCAAATTTGGCATAGATGGCAAATTACCCATTTCCACTTGTAATGCCACCATTTAGCCAAAATAGAGTAAGAGGCTAAACTTGTGCCAATTAGAGTGTAGACAAGTGTAATACTTTTTTTTGATGAAATTTAAGAGGTCCAATAGGATTTAGAGGTGGAACCTTGAGGGGTCCAATAGAATTTGAAGTTTGCTTGAAAATGGTCCAATAGAATTTAGAGGTGAATGGATCAATGGTCCAATAGGACTAAGAGGTGGCAAAAGTGTGGTCCAATCATAGTTAAGCATAGTGGTAGCTCGTGGGCCTACTAGTATCATTGTACTTCTCATTTGGATCTAATTGATTAAGAGATTGAGTGGATTTTGAGTGCAAGTGATTTTCTAACTTTCTTTCTCTACCCGAGAGCTCATGATGATTTTCTCTCTCTAGAGGAGAGCAACTTTCTTTTACTTAGAATAAATTTTTAATACTTCTCACACGTGTGAGTGAGAGTTGGAAGTGATTGAATGCATGTAGTAGTGTGTTTTTGCCATAGAATCAAAGATAGATCTTGAATCTCAATTTAGTCTTGATCTTGGTGCATCTACACACCTTAGGAGATCACAAGTACATGTTGTGGACAGTCCACACGTGTGAAATTCAACATGATATCAGAGCCTACCTAGGTTTCCATGCATTTTGATCCATTTAAGTGAAAACTTTTCATCAATCTTGAGCTAGAAATTGTCAAGATCCATTTTCCTATCTATCTTGTCTAATTTTGGATCAAAAGAGATCAATAGGGCATTGATTGGGTCTGACCTGGTACTGTACGGAATCAGGTGCTCAGACACGTGTGAGGAACATCCAATTTTAGATTGAGAGTTCCCTCTCATGCTTGATCCATTTATCTTGCTTGATAGCTTGTTTTGAAGCTATTTTTGTCTAGTTTTTGATGCAATCAGTTTCATTCCATTTGGTTGAGCCAATCAGAAGTTATAAGATTTTGAAGAGGGTTAGGTAGGGCACCTAGACCTGGGTGGACACATAGCAATATCATTGAGTTTGAGTCAAATTTGGTTAGTAGTGTATTTCACACATGCTAAGAGTAAATGATCCTAACTTTGTCTATAGTCCATCATTTGATGTGAAATAGATCTTGTTTTAGAGAGATTTGAGTGGCTAGTGAGAATCATCTGTTGATAAACATCATGATGGTTTGTCCTTGGGTGAATGCTTCATAAAAGTTGTGGATAGTTTCGTTGAAATCAAAACTGGCACTTACATAGCAAACTTCTTGAGTGACGTCATAGATGAGATTGGGTCACCTGACATTGTCTAGGTGGTGATGGACAATGCTAAAAATTGTCGAGTAGCTAGTAGAATATTGGAGGCTCGTTATCCACACATATATAGATCAGAGTGCAACACACATAGCTTGAATCTTGTGTTGCATGATTGGTACAAAAATGAGGATACCCAATGGTTCAAAACCATTATAGATGATTGTCAAAAAATTGTCAAGTTTATAATGAAACGTCAAAGAGTTCTTGACATTTTTCAACAAGGCATGGTATGCATGTTGAAACTACTCAGCGAAATGAGATTTAGAAAGCACACACTTTTACACACTTGAATCACTACTCTGAAATAAAAACGAAATTGTGGAGACTTTTGTCTATATATTATTCTTTGATTGGGAGGAGGTTCAAGTGATGAGAGTGAAATTGAAAGTCAAGGCTTTGCGTACACAGCTTGCAGACTCTTGTTTTTGGGACGGAGTGCGTGACGCCTACTTACCATGTCATGATGCTGGTAATGTATGTGAAATTTCACATGTGTGGGAATGCCCTAATTTATGTGAATGATCTCCTAAGCAAGCTTATGCACTTATATATCAATACTAGATTGAAATCCAAGATCTAGATAAAAAAACTAAGGCGTAGAGGCAAAGCTAGATGCATAGGTTGATAACCACAGTACTTTCACATGTAAGAAAGTGATCCATGAACAAACTAAGTAAAATTAAGCTCCTCTCCTTGGGTAGAGAGATAATAGAGCAAATTTGGTCTCAGGTAGAGAGAGAGTGTAATACAAGCAAAATCCACAATTCTTAAATTTGACTCACAAACTCAACTTAGATTATGATTGGAAAGAGGAGTATATATAAAACTCATGGAGATCCTTCATTTCATCCTATTGGACCCGTATCTTTGATACTATTGGATGAGTGATGCATCCATCAAGGATATCTCAATTTTGATTGGACGCTTTGACCAACGCCAACACTTTGACTGGATCACTCGTAAAATTACATCTAAACAAGTGTCACATGCCTAACTAGCTTGAGTTTTAACTCTTAAACTACTTTGGCTCAATAGATACATTACATGTGGATTTGACCAATTTGCCATCCATGCCAATTTTGACCCTATCACAATTCTACACCAAGATGCTTCACATAAAAACTTTGTGATACCTCTAAAGTCAACATCATAAATTATTTTTGACTTTTTATACATGTGGGAACATGCTCCACACATGTGATTGTTCCTCACAAACTAGAAACACAAAATAACCAAGGTAGATTTTTGACAATATTTCACACTCAAAAACTAGCTTGGTAAGATCAAGAAGTTTGTGAAACTTTTTTAGTGGATCCTTTTGTATGTATATGAAGTAAAAAATCAGCAAACTGATCCATCATAGCAGCACCTCACCAAATCCATAAGAAGATCTCTTTGGTAAAAATCTCTTGCCAATATCTTTGAAGAGTACTCCACCAATTTGCCACTGTTTCAATGTGCCTTCTCCATGCTTGATGATGATCTTTGATCTGAAAAATGAACTTGCATGAAGATGGCTGCATCATAAACCAGAATGTGATCCAGCCATCATCACCAAGTAGAGACTGAGAGATGGCAAAGCATTTGCCATGATCACCGTCAACATCAAGGATACTCAGATCAGCCACATACGTGTTGCTCAAATAGCTAAGGATGCATGGGACATCCTAGCAACTCTCTACAACATCAGAGACATTACTTCCAAGCTTCATCTGAGGAAGAAATTCTTCACCATTAGAATGTCTGATGCAGATAGTGTTTTGAGCCACCTCAACACCTTCAAAAATCTTATGGAGCAGATGACTGCAACTGGCTCAGTCATAGAATACTCCGATGCACTCATGACTTTATTATCGAGTCTACTTGAAGCCTACGGAAATTGGGTAATGGCAATTTCTACCCAAGAGCACCTCACTCTATCAAAATAACATATCGTGCAGATTCCGACGTGGGCGTCCGACGGATGTTCAAAAATTTCATAATCTGTCACAATCCGACACGTTGAAATCCAACGTCCTAGTAAAAAATCCGAAAATTAGAGTCCGGCGATCGGGAAATATGGGTGGCGACCAATTTTTAAAAGGCACGTCAAAATCTGACATGTCGGATTCTGACATTCAAACGTGGATATGACCTGGCATAGTTTTTCCAAAAAAAAAATATGGTGTAATCTGACGTGGACGTCAGAATCCGACGTCCTTGTCGGCAATCCGATAGCCTGTCCATGGCATTTGGGACCTGTCGTCCGAAACTGAATGGATACAGAAGTCGGATTTTGATGTATTTGGAGAACGCCAGATTCCGACATCTATGACAATGCTCGAATTTGCGCGATCCAACATCTTCTCTCTCACTCTATTTTTTGCAGGTTGGAGCATCTTTGGAGCAATTGAGGGCGATTGAGGGTGATTGAAGATCAATGCTTGAGGGGTTGCGATAGATGACCGTAAACCATTTTATGTAAAAAATAAAGCATTTGGCATTAGTCTCATAATTGACTTCATAAATACATAGTCTAGGTCGTCCGAAATGAATTAGGGTCCCTCACACTAGAACGACTCTCTTGTTGAAAGTTGGCCATTATACCACAATCATATGTACGTCGCTTGTTGTCAACTCTCTCAACATGGTAATGGTGTCCATATGCCCACATGGCAGAGTATGATGTATACTAAAACACAAAAAATCAAATGTGTGTAATTAGAAATACTATTCATATATTGAGTAGTACAAAAACAAAACTTCACAAAAACAATATTACACTAACCTTCCATCCACATCCACAAACAAATTCCCATTCTAATTCGGTCACTTCTTCTTCATTTTCAGATGCTTTTAGCATCGTATCAAAAACCCATTCACGAGAGCATTTTGAAGGTAAAGGCTCCAAAGGTTCGTCGTTCTCCAATGCCCTCCTTCTTCTTCAATTGATATTTCTTCTTCATTTCAATGTTATGTTTATTTCCTTTTTGGCTTCTTCATACCTTGAAATTCACTTTTCCATTTGTCCGCAAACTATTTAGTAAATGGTCCAAACAACCTGCCGCCGATAAACAACAAGTTATTGGTACCCTTCGTGACGAATTTCAACAAGAAGAGGAATTCGAGGAGAAGGAAATTCATAAGCATATGAGCTTATGGATTAGGCATTATCGTGATATGGCTCGACGAGCTTATAGGGACAGGCAATCCAAGCCCTCCTGGTGTTCAAGAAATGATTGGAACCATGTAAAAGCGGATGAACGAACACCAGATAAATACAAGATTTAGAAAAAAGTTGCGGCTGCTAGGATTCTTGAGATAGGCAATCATAGGTTGGGCTCGAGCGGAAAGACAGGATTGCAAGCAAGCATGGTAAGTGAACTTACACTACTCTTATAGTTTATCTTTGATTTCATATGTTTTTATTTTTTAATATGCATTATGACTAGCTGCTCCAACGTAGCCCTAAATTAATTTCAACTTAAATTGAATGCATGGATAGTTGGCGGACTATAGACGTCTGCCAACTAAGGAGGAATATGAATTTGCCTATAGGGAATCATACGCCACATTAGTCGACAAACTAAAGAGCAAGGGTCATCCTCCAAATGTAAGTACTAGTTTTTGTATTCATACTAATGTGGTTTGTATTCCGATGTCAAATTTATTTTATTTAATACGATCAAGTATTAAATATTGATAGAGTTTGTTTGCTTGTGTTCATGCATATTGGACGTTAAGACGATGACGATGAGTAGATTAGGTTTATAAATTTTAGATCATGTTAGATCTAGAAAAACTCATGCGACATTAAAGCATCAATTTTGTAATACATTGATTGATATTATGAAAATATTATTATTACAAATGATCGTGCTATATTGCCATTGCTTTTATATGTGCAATGTTCTTTTTTCAAAAATTGCAATGTCAAATTTAGAGATGTGGATTGACGTAATAACCAACTAAGAATTTAAAACCATGTGCAATGTCGGATTTCAAAACAACAATCAATATTATATCTAAAAATCTAAATGAAATTTATGATGTGCACAAAGCAATGCAATAAAGTATTGTCATTCATAATGGACATGAAGTAATGAAATAAAATATAAATGAGAATGAAAAGTACCTCATGCTTAGTTTGTTATTTGATCCAAATGTTGAATGCAACTCAAAAATATTGTTTTAAAAACAATTCATGAACATCGCTTCTCCAAGAACTCAACTCCAAGAACAGTCCGATAAAAATGCACACGCTATTTTTTACACAATTTTTTTTTTACCTAATTTGGGACGTTGGAATCCGACATCCAAATGCGTTGGATAGACGTCGGATGGACGTCAGATGGGCGTCGGACATCCATCGGTTAATTTTATGCATCATTCTATATTTACAGACATCGAAATCCGACATGTGCATTGCGACGTCCACGTCGGACCTTTTGTGACGTCTTTGGACGTCGCATTGCGACGTCCACGTGGGACTGCCTCTCATCGATCGAGATTTTTGGTTGCGGATTGCGGCAGGTTGTGTTTGTCGGATTGCGACGTGTTTTAAAGTGGTCAGATTCTGGCGACCTTATAGTGACGTGTTTTTTCGATGTTGCGACGAATTAAAAAAAAATTAGGCTCGCAATTCACGTCGCAAAACATGTCATAAATCACGATGGGTGTTGTATTGTATCAAGGGTAATTTTGCTGCTCCTACAAGAGGAGATCAGAAGATCGGCATCCTCCTTGAGCTCAAAATTGGATCCTCAAGCTCTGTATTCAAAAAATCAAAAATTTAGATCCAAGAGATCTACAAAGTCAGGCTCTACTGACAAGAAGAGCAACATGCAGTCTGGACCAAATTTTGGTTCTGAATCAAATTCAAGCTCTTCATCATTCCAACTAGTGCAAAAAAAATTTTGTAGGTACTGTAAGAGGACTGGCGACAAAATCAAGGACTGCCGAACTTTAAAGTACAACAACAAAAAGAAGAACCAGTTTCAACAACAAGCACATAATGTTACAACCAATCACTCAAATCAGCAACAACAAGATGAAGAAGATGAAGCAGCTTTCATGACCAAAGCCGGAGAACAACATGATATCGATTTCTGGTATCTAGACTCCGGAGCAACAAAACACATGACTCATCATCGCGACTGGTTCAAGGACTATAAGTCATTTACCCACTCTTGAGTTGTGCAACTTGGAAACAACTCATTACATTCAATCAAAGGTGAAAGAATAGTCAGAGTTGAATTAAAAAGAAGTGAAATCAAGTTGTTGTCCAACATTATCCACATTTCAAATCTGACCAAGAATCTGCTCTCAGTTAGCTGAATCACCGATTCAGGTTGGAGGGTCAAATTTGATACAAAAGACTGCACAATTCTTGACAAATCATGGAGGGTTCTAGGCTACAGAAGAAGAAGTGGCTATCTTTACAAACTCAGCCATTGCTACTCTTCTAACAATCAAGCTCTTCACACATCCACTTTTGAATCAACTGATATGTTGTGCAATTCTAGAATTGGCCATCTTAACTTCAACAATATTTAGCAAATGTCAACACAAAGTCTAGTACAAGACCTACCTTCAGTCAACAAGCGAACTTCTCCATGCAAAAGCTATACTATAAGCAATCATGCTAGAAGTCCCTTCAGTTCAGACTTAGTTCATCCATCCAAGGGCTTGCTTGACCTTGTACACAGCGACATCTGTGGCCCAATGTAGACTGCTTCCACAGGGGGAGCTCTCTATTTCCTAACCTTCATCAATGACTTCTCTCAAAGGACTGCAACCTATTATCTGAAGAATAAGTTTGAAGCATTCAAGTTCTTCATGCAGTTCAAGGTGTCTATAGAGAACCAGACCCAGAGGAAGATCAAGGCGCTACGCACAAATGGAGGGAGAGACTCACATCTCCACAGAATACAAGGAGTTTTGCAAGGCCAATAGGATACATCAACAATATAAAACCAACTACTCACCTCAGTCCAATGGTGTAGTTGAATGAAAGAATTGGCCACTCATCGAGAGTGCCAAGAGCATGATGGCCCATGTCTCTCTTCGAAAGAAATTCTAGGCAGAAGTTGTTACTACAATTGCCTATTTATAGAATTGATCCATCACCAAAGCCCTGAATGAAAAGACATGTTATGAGGTGTGCACAAAATAAAAACCATTACTCAAATATATTCGAGTATTTGGATGCATCGCTTTCACTCAGATCCTTGAGGATCTAAGAAGAAAGCTAGATGACGAGTAGGAAAACATTTTTTATTGGCTATTTCCCAAATCACAAGGCATACAAGCTCTACAATTTGGATACCGAGAAGGAATTCACCAGTAGAGATGTCATTTTCTTGGAATACTAGTTCATCGATGACAAAGAGAAAGCTGCTGATAATTCCAACCCAAGGATAAAACAACCAGATAATTTTGATCCAAGGATTCAATTGCTGAATAACAATGATGACTCAGACAATGAGTCAGAACCTTAATGAGTCAACCCACATTAGAGGATGAAGTTCAACCCAGAAGGTCGAACAGGTCCAGACAGCCTCCATCTAGATTTATAGATGATCTGACCTGCTACTTCATATAGGAACCAAACATAGTTGCTGAGGCCATGTCCACTCCTAATGCTGACCAGTGGAAAGCAGTGATGGACACCGAATTCGATTCTCTTATGGAGAATCAAACATGGACACTCACTGAGCTGCTAAAGGACCGAAAACCAATCCCATGCAAATGGATATTCAAGACAAAGTAAGATGATGAAGAAAGGCTAAATCGTTACAAGGTCAGGCTAGTCACCAAAGGCTTTTCCTAGATTCCAGATCTGGATTATTTAGAAACCTTCAGCCCAGTCATCAGAAATTCTTCGATTCACCTACTCTTCTCTTTTGCAGCCGCAACAGATCTTGAAGTCCACCAGATGGATGTCCAGACTGCTTTCCTCAATGGAACCATCGAAGAGGAAATCTACATGACGTAGCCAGAGGGACACGAACTCAACGGCGAGCAACAGTACCTTGTATGCAAAATCCACAAGGCTATCTAAGGGCTGAAACAGTCACCCAGAACCTGCAGGTCCCAGAAGATCAAAACATTTCTGATAGAGAATGGTTTCATTCCAAACTCAGCAGACTCGAATGTCTACTTCAAGTCTGTATCAGATTACTTGCATCATCATCACTCTCTACGTAGATGATACGCTCTTATTCAGTAACAATCTGAATTTGAATCTGATGAAGGATGCAAAATACATGCTGACACAGGAATACAAGATGACTGACATGGATCCAGCCCACTATTGTCTTGGAATTCAAATTCAACGAGATCAACTCAGCAGACTGATCTTTATTAGTCAGCAACGATATTTGAACAACGTGTTGGAGAAGTATGGAATGGCCAACTGTAAACCAAGTTACTTTCCACTTGACCCTGGACTGAAGCTATCAAAGGAGCAGTCTCCTCAAACTAAGGAGATGAAGCGCTATCCATTTCAATCCGTCATCAGCTCACTGATGTATGCAATGTTCTGCACTTGACCAAACCTTGCATATTCGTTCAGTACAACACTCAGTCAGTTCCTGTCAAATCCAGGGATAACTCATTGGAAGGCACTAACAAAGGTCGTGAAGTACATCCAAGCAACGAAAACTCTCAATATCTACTACGGAGGTAGCCACACTTCCAACATCCTTCAAGCCTACACAGATGCGGATTGGGCAAGAGATCTTGACACTAGAAAATCAACTTCTAGATTTGTATTCTTATACAACCAAGACCCAATCTTATGGAATAGCCGAAAGCAAACCTCAATTGCATTACCATCAACGGAATCCAAATACATAGTTGTCACCAATGCAACCAAAGAGGCGATCTGGCTCAGGCAACTGCTTGCACTACTATGACAATCAAAGCACAATAGCGCTATCTCTCAATTTGATATTTCACTCTCGAAGCAAACATATAGAAATCAGGTATCATTACCTTAGAGAGAACGTGCACAGCAAGGAAGTAGAACTGGTGTTCTGCTAAACAAAGTACATGGCAGCAGATTACTTCACAAAGGCTCTATCAAAGGAGCAACATCTCAGATTTAACGATATGTTAAATCTGTAGATCAAACTTTTTCAAGATCCCCTTTGAGGTTTCTTGTGCCTTAAACATTTTTTAAGGCACCTTCTCCTTTTTCTCCTATTTCACAACTTCGCGAAAAAAGCAAGACAATGGCCAAGTGGCCAAATGCCTTAGAAATCATTTTTAAGACACCTCCTTTTTCGCCTTTTTCACAACTTTGCAAAAAAAGCAACACAATGGCTAAGTGGCCAAAATGCCTTAGAAATCATTTTAAAGCACCTTCTCATTTTCGCCTTTTTGTCATTTAAAAGCACCTTTGTCTTTTGCGCAATTTTAAAGGCACCTTTGTTTTTTGATGCCTTTAATCTAAGGCACCTTCGCCTTTTTCACCTTTTTCATCTTTTTTCGCCTTCTTTGCTGCCTACATTCTACAGGCACCCTAGGGATTTGCACACCTTAAGTCTAAGGGCACCTTCAGGATTTGCATACCTGCAATCTAAAGGGCACTTTTGGATTTTTCAAGTTTTTTGAGTTTTTGCTGCATTGGCAGACCGACATCGCCAACTTATCATCAACCCTAAAACAGGTGGAGAAAATATCCTAAGGGCGGTTACCAACTTTTGTACAAGTGCAAAAATTGGAGTAAATGGCAGTTAAGACATAAGATTTTTCTCTCTCAACACTTGTAAATATATATACTAGCTGAATCAAGCTATGTAAGTGTTAATCGAGTTAATTGAATTTCTTCTTTTAATCAGCATTTTTTTGTACCCAACGTTATCACGCTCAACAAGCTGAAGTTATTACTTCAAGCTATTGTACTCACTATTGATATTAATCAAAGTGCAATTTTGTCTCAATACTGCTCTACGTGAATATTTCTGCTGCTAATTGTTGTGTTTTCGTTCCTACACACCGCGCTCAATCCTCGAGCTTCAAATGCGGCTCACGCGCCCCACCGTTTTACGACATTTAAGTAGTACACTATAATTGGAGGCAAGGTCATACAGTGCCAATTTTGAGGTTTGTATCTAGTTGCTTACTTTTGCAAGCTTTTCTTTTTAGGCAAACATAAAATTATGAAAAAATACTTTTTCTTGGAGTTATAGTAGGTAGCATGATATAGATTAATGATGGAAAGTTAATTGAATATGTTTTCAATGAGATCATTAGACTAGATGAAATTTTGAGATGCTAAATGTTCTGATAGAGAAGGACAAGTGGGTGGATGTAAGTGATTGTATGGAGTGGCAATGTACATGAGACGTAAAAGTAAGAGACCACATTGATTGAAAAAGAAATAACATGATTAGAAGTTTGAGATATACGAAGCAACTAGATATGCAATGGTACATCATAAACAAGCTTCATACTTTAAGCGTGAGCTTTATGACATTGAATACAAAGCATAGTGGATATCACTGGGAAGTAATTGGTAAATCCATTTTTGGTTTTGACCTTATATTGAACAATATATATATAAGCTCCATAAGAAATCTCATATTGACCTCTCAGTACATGAAAGACAACCTAGTTTGGAAGAACTTCGGAAAAAAAATATAGGAGAACAAAGATTGGATGAACAATACCTAAAGTGTAGGAGTAGAGCAATCTCTAGTTGCAGGAAAAAGGAACACGTCAAAAGTAGAGTGGTAAAAAGGATTTGAATGCTTCATTACATCCTAAAAATAGAGTTGGTTGTCACTTTTGTGACGAGTTTGTTTGATATCGAAAAGCAATTTTGGGAACGACTAAAATATTTTAAAAATAGAAGAATCTCTCTCTCTCTCTCTCTCTCTCTCTCTCTCTCTCTCTCTCTCTCTCTCTCTTCAAAATTTTCTTTGTTTGAGTGACATATAGCAAGTAATTTGTGATGGAGAGGAAGTGCTTCATTTTTCCATTGCATGTATGAGTTCAATGAAGTACTTGTAAAGTTGTTGTAAGTGAGCCTCTTCAATATTTATTCAAGCATTCCTTGTTTGTCGCCGAGTTATGTAGTTTGGCAACTTATGTAATTCATTTTTTGAGAGGATTGTGTTTTAAACTCTGTCAAACATGTTTGTGGGTGAAATATATGGAAGTATTCAATGTGAGTGTACAAATGCTGATGAGCTTTCAAAGAAAGCCAAATCGATTTCGGGGTTTCATAAAATAATCCGCAACATACCTGGTCGAGCTTCCGTAAAGTAGAGATGCTCTTCTTCAAGTAAGTATCTTGCAATTGCCGATGGCAATCTAGCATGTCCGGTTCGAGAATGATGTCCAGTTCCAACACAAAGGAAAATTTGCTTCCGTTTTGATTTTGAATATTTAGTTTTCAGTGCCGCAAGCTCACGCTTCACTATCAAAATGGCTTCATTCACGTGCAAATCCAGTAGTGTTGGATGCCTTTGCCTAGATGCAGGCGGGTTTCTTTGTTGAAAGATGGCCTCTGCAGCTTTAGTGTGAGCATCTTTCATTTGCTCATTGTGCCAACTGCCTTTCGCAATTAGTTGGTGTGCAAGTACTTTGTTGCCTACATCATTGGCTTGCCTTGCCTGCTCAAAATAAGCATCGCGAGCAAGAGCATGATCTTCGGCTTCGTTTCGCATGTCCGCATATAAGCTTGCAACAGCGTCACCCGTTTGAAGCCAAGGAATGGCTTCTTCCTCTTTGAGCATGTGTCTTGTAGGCATGAGATCGCCATCATTGGCGTAAAGCACCTCCGCCATACTTTTCACTGCAAACTTGGGAAATTCAGCAGCGAGCAGGCTTAGTTGCAGATCATTAATGATCGTTTGATGCTCAGATGAAACATATTTAGCTAAAGGAATAAATTCTTTAGCATTGGGATTCAAAGCGGCCATTGGCCGATGGATGACTGCCGCTGCCATGGTCAGCTGTAAGCAAAGCCTTAGGGACGCTGCATAAGAACAAAAGCAATTGGGATATCAATATTTCAAGTCTGGGTACAGCTTAAAGTTAAGGATAAAGTGACACTGAGATGCAGGTTCTGCTAATTATGACTGACCTGATCAAGCTGGTAGATTCATATGATCATGGGGAAGTAATTAAGGAAGAGGCGAGAATATACTAGAAATGATAAAAAAAACCCTCAATCCGCATCGTATGAGAACACAGACAATGGTTAACGTAATGGCTACAACCAAAACCTCGAAATTGTAATTTGAAGACCCAATATTATTCATCCTATATAATCAGGATATTCGACAATTTTGATAAAATGGCTCAAGTTTCACAATTGTCTGAAACGGAAGCTCTGACAGAAGATGAGACGCTATATATACCTGATCAGCAGCAGCCTGTACTGGAGTCGATAAAGTACTGATCAGAGAGTCGATCAATAATATTGCTAGCGCTGCATCCGCGTGAGCATGCAGCAGCTGCTTGCATGCATGTACCGGTGAAAGTACTTTCATTCATTCCACGGGGCAATTATATATAGAAGCGTGATCTGCTGAAGTGAATCAGAGATAATAAGGATCAAAAGCGTGATGATCTCCATTAGCTTGAAAAGTATGACAAAAAGAAGAAAACTGGTACCTGATGTTGCTTGCTAGCGCAGCCCAGGATCTTAGAAATCAATATAATTTTGAGGTCCAACAGAGGAGGAGGACCAGAATCAACTCAAGCTGGAGGACAAAATGCGTACATATTATATGATGATGATGATGCTTGCAGCCAAATGAAGAAAAGCTCGCTGCTCCGAAATGACATCAAAAACTGGAGCAATGCAAGCAACTGGGCAAGAAATGAAGCATCCAGATCCAGTCTAGTAATTGCCATGTGCATATTTAATCTAATTTTTGACTAGGAAAAATATGTGGGTGGATCAATTTAATTTAATTTAGAAAAACATTAAATACACTTGAAATTATAAACCCATATATAATAATCATATTTCACAACCTTGATAATAATGCTTCTTGGTTTCCAAGGGAGGCTCGAACTTGGGACCAAAGAAACTTTGGATGCCAAGCTAACCAACTAGGCCAACCCCTTTGGATAACCTTGATAATAATGGCGGCACTCCCTTAGATAAGGCCCCAACAATGGTGAGATTTCACATGCATGTCAACGATCACTTTGATGGTATTTCGGTGTAGTCAATATCTTTTCCTACTCTTTATATGTAGACATTATAGTCCTGTTGTGTAGGATTGAAGTCTAGAGGACTTAAGAAGACTATCTTCTTGTACCAAGCTCGTGATGCCTGTTTTAGACCATAAATGCATCTCTGCAACCGACAGACATATTGTCGATTGTTGGGGTCTTCAAATCCTTCAAACTGCTTCATGAAGATTTCTTCCTCTAGATCTCCGTGGTAAAAGATTGTCTTCACATCAATCTGGTGAATTTCTAGATTGTGTTGTGTGGCGTATGCAAGGAGTAGTCGTATGCTTGTCATCTTGACCATTGGCGAATATGTGTCGAAATAATCAACACCATATCTTTGTGTGTAGCCCTTCCAGACAAGCCTTGCCTTGTAACGGCCAACGGTGCCATCTGATTTCATTTTCTTCTAGTATACCCACTTGTAGTGGACGATCGTTTTGTTTTTTAGCAGTGGCTCTAGTGTCGATGCCTTGTTTCGCCTCATCGACTCGATCTTCTCTGACATTGCCTACTTCCAGAGTTCTCCCTCTGGACTCTGGACAACTTCTTGATATGTTGTTGGCTCTTCAGTGAAACTGCAATACTTGAATTGCATGTCTTTGCTCCACTGAAGATTGTCAACGTAACGGTCTGGAGGTCTTCTTTGTCTTGTTGAACTTCTGGGTCCATTTCGGCAGCTATTGCCTCAACCCAGAATTGACTTGGCAATTGAGCTTGTGTCATTATGCATCTGGCTCCTTCGACTAGCGTCCTATTTCTTCTTTCCACGACACCATTATATTCTGGTGTGTACGCAGGTGTGAACTGATGTTCGATTCCTTGTTCTTGGTAGAATTTTGAAAATTCCTTGCTCTTGTACTCACCTCCATTGTCAGATCTGATGATCTGAATCTTCTTTGAGGTGTGTCGCTCTGCAAATGCCACAAACTTCTTGAAGGTATCAAACACTTCAGATTTCTTTTTTAGGTCGTAAACCGTAGTCATCCGGCTGTAGTCATCTATGAACGTTAGAAAATACCTCGATCCTAAGAGCGAATCCATTTTCATCAGTCCACAGACATCTGAGTGGACGAGTTCAAGAAAACTTCTTTGGCTCTTCTTCCCTCATGTGTGAATGAATTCTGATGTTGTTTGCCTTTCTGATAGGCTTCGCAGAACTCAATATCGGGTCTTGATATCTTTAGACATGTGACTATGTATTTCTTACACATGTCATACAGGCTCCTCATGTTTAGATGATACATTCTCCTATGCCAGAGCTGATCCTCATTCTCTGATGCATTTAATATGCTATCGAAGTTGCTGATTATCTTGGCTTGGTAGAGATTTTCTTCTCTACATCCAACCATCAACAATTTGTTTGTATCTTTCTCGATCATGTTGCATGTATTGCCATCGAACAAAACTAAAATTCAAGATCTGCCATCTTGGAGACTAATAGTAGATCTTTTCTCAGTGAAGGCACTTAGAGTGCTCCTGGGAGCTCTGCTTGACCTGACAGTGTTCGCAACTGTAGAGTTCCGATGCCTTTGACATCGTGTCTACTCCCATCACCTAGAATCACTGCTCTATTATTTTGAGTTCTCTGAAGTCGATCAAGATTTTATTGTTGCAGGTGATGTGTGATGTTGCCACCTCTATCTGCATCCTTGGATGATTCTGCAACATTTGTTTTCTCAGCATTGTTCTTTCTTTTTGGGTTGAATTTGCAATCGTATGCAGAGTGCCCTTCTTCTTGTAGTGCATGCAAGGTATTGCTGGATGGTCTGGTTTGTGATAGTGATCACATGAAGAAGATTGCTGATTCGAGGACTTCGTCTTGTCGAATCTGTGTTTGTTCTTGTTTTTCTTCTTCCTTTCGTGAAGAGGGCCTTCTCTTGATCACTGCTTCCTTCTCCTTCTTCTCTTATCAGTCTCTCATCAGTGACAAGACTAATCGCTTTGTCGAATGCCATATCTGGTAGACTCAGTATGAGCATTCTCAATGGCTGATAGGACGTAGGTAGAGACTTCATGAAGTACATCAGCTATTGTGATGCTGGGACTTGGTGCTCCTGTCATGATGCAGCAAGTTGAGCGAAGATCGTTTTGATCTTCTCAACGTGCTGGTCTAACTGGTTGTCATCCCATCATATGGATTGTAGCTGATTGTGAAAGTGCATCACTGAAGCTACAGTCCTCTCTTCATACTTCTATTTTAATCTTTCTCATCCTGCATGGCTACTTTCGTAGTATTCAATCTGTATGAGTAGATCTTCATTAATGGAAGAAACTATGATCGTCATTGCACACTCATCCTTTCTGATCCATTCATCTCTCCTCGGGTCTCCCTCTGGAGGCTGTACCTCTAAGAGTTCGATCACTGACCAGATGCCTTCGCCCTTCAAAAGTGTTTTGATTTTGAATTTTCATATCCTTTAGTTTGCACCATCAAGACTAATTGCTACTCTTGTCTGGATCGTTGTAGGCATATTGTGTTGTCTAGAAAATCACTATTTAGATATCAGTATTGATAACCTTGCTTTGATACCATGTCGCGAACAAGTTTGTTTCTGTGTCGCAAACGTATTTGTTTCTTTGAATTTTCTTGCGCGGAAGCTCACAGGAGCCTAGACACGCGACTACAGATCACAGAATAGATTTTATTCTAGCAATCAAGACAGAAGAGGACAAGGAGATGCACGAAATAGATCAACTATATTATCAGTTTAATTTTTTAGAGCAAGATGGGCAGTGTCTCGCTCGTTGGCGGCCTGACGTCTGCTCTTTCGTTGTGTTCTGCTCGTTGGCAGACTTTCATGCACAACTATTTCATTTCTATTCTTTTTCTTTTCTGCTCTACTCACACACATTGTCTGTGTATATTTTGATCCAAAAAAATAGTTTTTATATCTCCATTGTGTGGAGTTTACAAGATAGCTAAACATAGAATTACAAGAGTAGTTAATGCTAATCAACTAATCAGTTACTCTCCGTTATTGTTAGTCGTTTCAACTGGCGTGAAATTAAGACTCCACGTCCGTTGAGTTGCTAGTTTGGCGCAAACAAATTTCTTTCATTTTTTTCGTTCCGTGTCGTGTCTGTGTTTCTGGTTTTGTAGGCATGTTTGAATTTCTCGAATCATTTGATCTTCGAGTTTCGCTTTGCTTCATATTTTAGGGTTTTTGAGGTATGTTGACTTTCGCGAATTGTTCGCCATTCGACCTTCGCCTCATATCGCTTCGTTTCGCGTCGCAGCAAAGTTGTAGGAGTTCACCATTTTTGACAAAAAGATGGGAGATAAATATTTATGTAAAAGTTTATAAGCAGAGGTATATAATCTAGCATCTATGAGCTGGTAACAATCTAGCATAAAATTTATTTATGATCTGAAAAAAACTTATGAGCAGAGGCCAAAATCGACCTTGAAATAACAGATAGTATACTGAATTGAAAAGAATTACATATTCCGAGGTCTGTTCTGACCTCCACTGATTTCCACCAAACTGATCAATAGATTCATTAACAAAATGTACAGATTTCTTTCTAGGATGTCTAAATATGTTTTCATAAATCCTAATGAAAATAAAATTGAATATAATCCTACATCAACAAAATGTGCATCTCTCTCTCTCTCTCTCTCTCTCTCTCTCTCTCTCTCTCTCTCTCTCTCTCTCTCTCTCTCTCTCTCTCTCTCTCTCTCTCTCTCTCTCTCTCGTCCCGTTGGCTTAAAAAAATAGAGTTTTGTGAAATGGATTCCAAAACTTTTATGTATACTGACTCATAGCTACAACATTAATACCATTACATATATTGTCCGTTCACGACCATTCAAGAAACAATGATGATCCAAATGGAACCACATTGAGGAATAGACATAAACAAGAGGCTCACTGGCCCCACAGGTGACTCGTATGTAATGAGGGGGTGTCTCTTATATGAAGACACGGAAGAGGAGTATGGTGTGTAGGCCCATGGTAGTCCTTGAATCTTGCGGTTCGTAGCATCAAACAAAGAAAAGAATACTGCTACTTCGAACACAACACTTCAAAGTAGTTACATGTGGACACTTGTTTGAATCCAAATGAACCGTCATGCAACCTTTTAGAGTTATTGATTTTGAAGCAGTAGACACACTATTTCATTTCGATGTGGTGAACCATAAGATTCAAGAACACCAATGGCCTACACACCATATGCCTCTTTGGTGTCGTCATTTTTAGGTGAGACACCCTATCGGCACAGACAATTCGATTGCGAAGCCAGTTAGCCCCCTTTGCATCCTCAATGGATTCGTGTGTTCACCAACATTCTTAGGGTTTAGGGTATGTGGATAATTATAGATGGAAAATTGATTTATATGTTGGTATTGCCCTTGTAGCTTCGACTCAATACCTATAATAGCTCGGAATCAAAATAACAGGACTAGGTTGCGATCCTACAAATTAGAGTAGCACAAACTAGTAAGCATGAATCATAAATCAAGATTCTGCAAATTAGACTAGCATGAACTGGTAATCATGAAACATAAACGAATGGCATTACACACGCACACGCACAATCTAAACCCTATAATCTCAACATACACGAGGATAGAAAAAAAAAAAAACATAGTAGAGTGCTAATCAAAACTCCTAAACTATACAGCTAAATTCTATTCCAGAATGTCACCACATGCTCCCTCTCTACGGCATTTGGGCTTTCTCGTGGAACTTATCGTCCAACAAGAAACATTTGTACCATGCCTTTATCGGAAGAAAACAAGGGCTACACACCTTTCTAGAATTGGGAGTGTTGGTTACCTTTAACTCTTTCATGATCTCTCTCTCTCTCTCTCTCTCTCTCTCTCTCTCTCTCTCTCTCTCTCTCTCTCTCTCTCTCTCTCTCTCTCTCTCTCTCTCTCTCTCTCTCAGCATGAAACATAACCGATACACAACACATAAATTATGATCTTGCAAATTAACATATCAGGACTAGGTTAAGATCCTACAAATCAGAGTAGCACAAACTAGTAAGCATGAAACATAAATCAAGATTATGCGAATTAGGGTAGCATGAACTGGTAATCATGAGACATAAACGAATGGCATCACACGCACACACACACTCTAAACCCTAAAACCATAACACACACGAGGATAAAAAAAAAGAAAGAACACATTAGAGTGCTAATCAAAACTCCCGAACTATACAGTTATATCTTATTCCAAAATGTCACCACATGCTCCCTCCTTGGTTGCTTTTAACTCTCTCTCTCTCTCTCTCTCTCTCTCTCTCTCTCTCTCTCTCTCTCTCTCTCTCTCTCTCTCTCTCTCTCCAAATCTCTCGCTCTCTATTTCTAAGCATGAAAACATAACCAATACACAACACATAAACTATGATCTTGTAAATTAAAATAACAGGACTAGATTAAGATCCTACAAATCAGAGTAGCACAAACTAGTAAGCTTGAAACATTAATTATGTATACCACGAATTGTTGAGAGTGGAGATCATTTGTTTTCTTAGGCCAACAATGGGGTTCCCCAGCATGTTCATAAAAATACCAGCGGAGAAGTGTCATCATTTCAAGGACAAACATAATCAAGAAGGCAACATGAAGGCCTCAATGTGGTGAAAGAATCTAAAAAATGTGGTAGTGTTTAGTCAAAATGTATCAACTAGGACAGGAATTTTGTGATCTTAGATATAATAGCTGAGGTGGTAATAATCTAGCATTGTTCAGACACAAATTGCCAATTTTTATCAAATCTGTTTTTGAATGTAAGAGCAGAGGTCGGAATGGACCTCGGAATAAAAGATGGTATAGTGCCTTGAATACCAGATATTTCAAGGTCTGTTCCGACCTCCACTAATTTTTACCCATTATCAACAAATCCATCAATAAATATACAAATTTGTTTCTAAAATGTGTAGATGTATTTTCATAAATCATAATGTAAAATAAAATTGAATGTATTCTTATACTACAAAACGTGCATCTACAACAAAAGATAGGAGATAAACATTTATGAGTAGAGGTATATAATCTACCATTCATGGGATGGTAACAATCTAGCATATAATCTATTTATGAGTTGTAAAAAATGTATGAGCAGAGGTCAAAATGGACCTCGGAATAACAAATAGTATACTGCCTTAAACAAATCCAAATATTCCAAGGTCTGTTCCGACCTCCACTGATTTCCACCCCAATTGAAAGATGTACCCGTTATCAACAGATTCATCAATAAATGTACAGATTTTCTTCTAGGATGTGCAGATATGTTTTCATGAATCCTAATGAAAATAACGCTGAATGTAGTTCTACACTACAAAATGTGGATCTACAACAAAACTAGGAGACACACTGCTACAATATTGCACAGGTACCTAAAACTGCTAGTAGTTGTGTTAGTCAACTGCTTGGATGATGTTAGAGCCCAAGAATTGGCATAAAGAACTGCAAAACAATTTCATATCAAGAACCTATGTAACAAATACTCATGGGGAAAGCATAGAACTGGTCAACACAATTGAATAGTCTTCTAAAAAAAACACCCAAGCTTTACAAATGTATCATGACATTCACAAATGTGTCGTTTGAAAGATCAAAAAAAAAAATTTCAACAGAGGTCGGAACAGACGTCAGAGTAGACACTGGTATACTGCTAGAACTAACATGATTTATTCCGAACTCCATTTTGACCTTGAAAGTACTTGCTATGATCTACCTGAAGCTGCTATGATGATCTGCTTGAAATGTTATAATGATAGTATTGTAGTTTATTTAGTTTAGTATCACAAAAAACAATTGTAACAATTAATTTTAGAAAAAAACAACAAACATCCATATTCAATCCAGCATATCCACCAAAAAATGGCAGGATCTGGCATCGGAACAGCCATCAGAATAGGCGTTGATATGACAAATCCAACAGATCCATATATTTCGATAGGCATTCCGACTCTCTGAAACTCCGAATCTACAACAACCTCAACTATGGATCTACCTTCAACTACAGCAACCTCAACTACAGTATCCTCACCTGGAAGTGCCTTTGGAGTAGTCATCAAAATAGCCTTCGGAATAGTAAATATTGAGGATCCACCTATTCTGACGGTCTTTCCAACATGCCTACTTGTCAAAAAATTGGATCCACCGACTCCTTCGCCTCAGAGGAAAGCTTGCATAGAAAACGTGGTGTCAATACCAACAAACTGAGATCACATTGAGACGGATACTATGATGCTAGAGAAAGAGAGAGTGAAAAAGGAGATTACCTTGCATCCAACAAATCAAAAAACCTCCATCCTCCACTTTCTCTTTCTTTCTTGACCTCCCCACATTTGATTTTGCAAGAAGTAAGCTAAGAGGAAGAGCAAGAGCAACAAGAAAAGTGCAAGAGGATCAAGAAGACCAAGCAAAATGCAAGAGGAGAAAGCAAAGAGCAATAGCAAGAGAAGCAAGAGGGGCACTCAAATGTGAGGAGAATAAGAAGAGCAAGGAGGATAAAATGGGTGAGCAAGGATCAGCAAACAAGGGAGAGGACAAAGGCAACATGTACGTCCCTTGATTCCATCACCCACTCCTCTTCCCTCTTCAAAAATGCCGCAAAAAATGTCAGTCTTTTTCAAACTTTCAAGAATCTGTCTGACCCTCGGTATACACCTCACACTAGATTCAGTATACCGAGGGCAATTTCGAGGCCCTGACTAAATTAGAAATAGTATTCCTTGCCTCCTCCAAGGTGCATTCTAAATTGACTCAAAATTAATGCATTCTAAAAAACACACAATTTTCAAAGATTGTCGGCTCCTCCCAAGCCTTGTCGAAGAATATATAGTGCACTTGACGACACAATTTCTTATCTGCTAAATTTTATTTCTCATCTGGTTAAAGGATGTCACAAGTGTCCAAACATCGACGTATTTGGCATTCAAGACCTATTCTTGGGTGACCAGTGTTGGTCGGGTAGCAGTTTTTTATTTTCGGTTCTCAAACCACTTATCAACCCGGTTCTAACTAAAACACCATGGCGACGTCTCAACAAGAAGCCGAAAAAAATGCTATCCGCCGTCAGCATGGATTACAAGAGCATCCATGCATGTCCCAATGATTTCATATTATATCGAGATGAGTTTGAGGAGGCAAGCACGAGTCCACGTTGTGAGGAACGTCGCTACAGGCAAGATTTACAAGGAGCGACCATACCCGCCAAGGTGGTAAGACATTTTCCCATCATACCTAGGATACGCCACATTTTAAAGTGTAACATTGCGGAGCTAATGACATGGCATTCGAGCAATCGTTTGTCGATTATCTAGCATGGAAGCACGTGGATGCTACTTGGCATGAATTTAGGGATGAGCCTCGCCATTTGCATTTAGGGTAGGCCATGGACGGTGTGAATCCATTCAGTTTGCACTCCACATCATGGTCCACCTGGCTGGTTGTCCTTGTAAACTACAACATCCTCCCCTGGCTAAGTATAAAGAAGGGGCACCTAATGCTCGTCCTTCTTATCCCTGGAAAATACAAGGCAAAAAATATGGACATGTATATGGCTCCCTTGATAGATGAGCTAAAGATTCTATGGCAAGGAGTTCAAGTGAGCGATATATCAAGACCACTTACACAAAGAGATTTTGTGGTAAAGGGGATCTTGATGTGGATGATGCACAACTTTCCTGACTATGGGGAATGTTCAGGTGAGATATCCTTGTTATTGGTTTGATTCATGGTATTATATTGAATTTTATGTGCATTTACAAATTTTCTTTCAATTCAAAAATTGGACTCACGAATATGTTGGTTGTTTTGTAACAATGTAGGGCTCCAAACTAGTGGTTACAATGCGTGTCCCGTTTGTGGCGAGTATTTGCATGCACATCTCTTGCAACATCTGCGAAAGATGGTTAATTAATACGTGCAATTTTGTAAATGTTTGTTGTATCCCTAACACATTAAGTTCCATTTTGTTCAGTACAAAAAATACAATGCACTGTTGTGGATGCATGGACGACACTTTCGTACGGAGCGCATTGACAAAGATAGAAACACGTACGATTGTGGAGTCATGGCAAATTTTACCTAAGATAGTCGAGCAAGCATGACGGACACCAATTTACTCTCTTCTCAACTTGATTATTGTGGGACAATCAATGACATCCTTGAAGTTGGATTTAGGCAATTCAGCTTTTTCATATTTGATGTCAAATGGTTCAATGTTATTTGCAATGGTCCCAATGCAACTGTCAGGAAAGATGAGAGTGATTATTTCTCCATTGACTCCACCAAGCTTTGGACAGATTAAAGTGACACATTTGTTTTTCCACAACAATGTGAGCAGGTACATTTCTTTGATGTCTTCAAGATGTCTATGCTCTTTTGTTGTCAATCAATTGATTTTCAGTGTACTGCAAAAAATGTATATTATGTATAGTAATACGCAAGCAACTATAAAATAGTTATGGATATGTGTATGGTAGCATCGATCAATTACAGGTGGTCTTTCACCCCGATCGTTCAGATCCCAGATGGTGGTATGTGATTCAAGTCGCTCCTTGAAGTAAGAAAATTTTTTAAGATAGAGATGTCCTAGAGGACATGGCGCTGCCACTTGCTGCACCTCATGAACAAGATCGTGATGACGGATTCAATGTCACCATTTCGGAGGATGATCATGTGCAACCTTCACAAGCTAATGATGACGTTGAGCGTGATGCATCAGCTTATTAATGATGAAGCTATAGGAGATATTTGGGTAGAATAGAGATAGATTCATTTGGTTTGGTGGATTTGTCGCATGATGATGCGACAAATGATAATGATGAACCACCAAATGAATGAGAGAGATAGTACGATGTATTTCAACTCATTGTAATATAAATCATATTGCTCACAGAGGCAATTACACTTTATTGATTGACTGATTGACGTCGAACAAGAAGTCGATGCATGTGAGTACACAATTTGTGATCATCATTTTTTTGTGATACATAAATTTCTTTATTCACTTGTGCATATGGCAACCATGTTGATAGAAAATGGAATTCAATGTGTTGATAGGTAACAAATTCCAAAAGTGAGATCCATTTACATTCTATTTTATACCGTGGGTTATTCCGAGGGACCCTGTTTTCATCAGCCTCGGTATTACTCTTGGTTGGCAGAGTGTCTTGGAATGCCTCTGGCCACCTAGACCCTCTTTATAACCCTCACTATGAATGTCTCAAAAACAAGTTCAAATTTGGTAGGCTTAATCCGAGGTCAACCTCGGTATACCCCTCAAACTAGATTCAATATTCAGATGTATGTTCCGAGGCCTTCTAGTGGATTTATAACCCTCTCTATATTCCTCTCTATAAATGTTTCAAAACCAAGTTCAAATTTGGTGGGCTTATTCCAAGGCCAAATACCGGACCCGAGGCTCGAGCATTCCGCTCCTCGCGTGACCCATTTTAAAAACTATGAGGTGGAAAGCCCAAATTGAGATGGTAGTTTCTTCTCTTTTCCACATGTGTTTTTCACTCTTTTCTCATGGACACTCATAACTTCCATTCTTATCAAACAAGTGGCACCATATGAACCTCCTGGTGGCATTTATTTTGTTAGTTTTTCTTTTGTTCGATTCAATTGGGACAACCATACTTGCAAAAAACATTGTAATGCATGTCTTTGTTTTTCTGTTGACTTTGGAGGTACTTCAACTTGCATGGATGGACTTCTTCTACCATATTTTTTGATTCTCCTCAAATTGACGAGGAAAAAACAATTCTTATTGATAGATTGTAGGTACTTCTTGCCTTCCTAGAACCTTGTAGACATAGAACTTTTGTCACAATCCATAAAATGTTACAAGTCTTTGCAATAGAAATTCCTACTCTTTCACAAACAGTTAATATACAACCATTCGAAAGCATGACGATATGAAAAGTTTTTTCACTTTTTTTTGTTTCACATTTTTAGAGTAATGAGTTTTGTCCACGCTGTTATCCTAAGGTGGTTTTGGAAAGTTTGTGCAGTTTCACAACAATTAATGGAAACTTTTCTATGCTTATGGTTATTAACATGCAACGAGTCTCTAAATTCCTTTGTCCAGCATGAATGATCAAACTTTTTGCAACAGCTGATTCTAAATCAATCCATAGCTTTGTGAGAAATTTCTTTTCCGCATAAGATTTTTATAGCTGCAATTGCATCAGATTATTAATAATAAGTGCATGAGAAAAAAAAGCAACGCATGGATGGATAAATTTTTTTCTTAAATCTATAAAAGAAATTTATGGAGTGCTCTCTCTCTCTCTCTCTCTCTCTCTCTCTCTCTCTCTCTCTCTCTCTCTCTCTCTCTCTCTCTCTCTCTCTCTCTCTCTCTCTCTCTCTCTCTCTCTCTCTCTCTCTCTCTCTCTCTCCTCTCTCTCTCTCTCTCTCTCTCTCTCTCTCTCTCTCTCTCTCTCTCTCTCTCTCTCTCTCTCTCTCTCTCTCTCTCTCTCTCTCTCTCTCTCTCTCTCTCTCTCTCTCTCTCTCTCTCTCTCTCTCTCTCTCTCTCTCTCTCTCTCTCTCTCTCTCTCTCTCTCTCTCTCTCTCTCTCAATGGCTGATCGAAGCTATCTCTCTCTCTCCCTCTCTGGTTCTCGCTCTATCTTTCTCTTTGGTTCTCGCTGTGGATCGCGCGCTCACTAGCTGATCAGAGTTGTCCTTGCATGGCTGATGTTTTGGGATTTCTTGGCTGAAAGGTACGAATCTCTTCTTTTCAGAATTCACGTTCGAGTTTTTCATCAAAACTCGTATAGTCTGCGAGATAAGACAACAAGAGATGTATATTGATGAACTAGATTCAGAGCTATAATTTTTTTTTTTTATCAATAGTTTCTTATTGTCTAAATTGTCTTAAGTTGTATCTTACTTCTACATATAATTTTTGCACGCATATTCAATCAGAGCTAATATTGTTCTATTAGCACATAGATCAGATACAGTCCTGATTGAAGACACTGATATTAGTTTGATTTATTCAAACTTTCATCGTGTTCTCTGTGGAAGAATAATTACTATTTTTTCTACAGTGGTATCATACGGAATTAAAACTGATACAGTGATATCTGAACAAATCAGATCATCTCTCTCAGCATTCTTCATACATCCAATAGCAAGCCGCTATCTGGAGGTTATTCAGAAATAAAAGATGTCGTCGATTATCAATATTCAAGCTAAAATCACTACAATCTTGGATCCAGAAGGTTCAAACTACTTGATTTGGAAATTAAAGACTTCACTCTTGTTGAAGGGCGAAGGTCTATGGCAATGGGTAGAACCAATAGAGGAGAAGCCAGTAGCTACTCCTGGCAAAGAATTTCGAGAATGGAGTTAAAAAAATGACAAAGCTATAGCAATTATTGCATTATTAGTGCATGACAATATAATGCTAGATCTTACATCAATTTTGAACGCAAAGGATTTATGGGAAGAACTGCAAACCAAGAATGAGACTCGATCTCGTAATCAAATCATGTTCTTGGAAGACCAGTCAACTTACCTATAGTGGGACGACAAAGACCTAAACACATTCATGCAAAACATCAAAGATCTTTTATTTCCTTGTAGAATTTTGGTACAGAAAATACAATTTCTAAGGGAAAACAGCTTAGTTATTTTCTTCAAGCCCTATGCAGGTCATTCCACACCACTCGAACCTTATTGACGAAAGATGCAACAATGACACTTCAAAAGACAAGAGACAAAGTTAAAGAAGAAATAGAAGCTCGTGAATGCTATGTCGACAATGGTGATTCAGAAAATGCTCTATTTACTCAGAAGAATAAATCTTCTAAGAAGTCTAAGTTTAAGAGGGAGTCGTCTAAGAAGAATGAGTCTAAGACAAATGAACAACAATCTAGTAAACAACAAAAGAATTCTAGTGATAAGAAGACCTGCAACAGATGTAGAAAATCAGGTCACATAGAAGAAAAGTGTAGGTTAAATCCAAAATTGAATGAATTCATTGTCATAAACAAGGTCACGTAGCAGTAGACTGTTATCAGAATCCTAAAAAAAAAATAAGCAGAATCGAAGTGAACCTTCAGATTCAAACTATGTCGAAGACAAAGCATAATCCTCCAGAGCAGTAGAAGACAGGACGACAAGAAACTCGACAGCTTATGTTAGTGCTGATCTATATTGTTTATCTAATTCAATTCAAGAAGTAGTACTTGATTCTGGATCCACCTCATATTTTGTTTCCTCGAAACAAATTTTGTTAGATTACAAGAAGAGATAAGTTAATTTCATATGTCAAAAGAGACATTTCTAACATATTTGAGATCACTGACCTAAATGAAGCTAAAATTTATCTAGGACACTGATATTAGTTTGATTAATTCAAACTTTCATTGTGTTCTCTTTGGAAGATTAATTACTATTTTTCCTACATAGGCCGTACTGAGTCCTATTTCACACGTGTGTGTGGTGTACATCACTTTTGGCTAATGATTTTGGGTTGCTCTTGCTTTATGCATGTAAAATTGTCAATCTAGATCTCAATTTTGTGTCTAGTTTGCATTTGTTTTATGATCAATCAATCAGTCGCTCTTGTGAGTAATTAATAGACTCAAGTATGGTCCAAGGTGCTATACTTTGAGAATCAATATCTTCATCATGTATCGAAAGACTTTGATCACATGTGCATTGATGAGATTCTCCAATATTACACTCGAATTGACCTCCCTCGATATTGCATTGAATAATGGAATCAAAGGACAAAGCAAGAAAGAAGACTCAACACTTTTTAAAATGGGACGTTCAAGATTAAATCCAGACTCAGAACATGAGTATTGTAGAACAACATGCTCATTTTGAAATTTCGACTCAATTTAAGAGCTCACAGAATTAGCGATATTTGCACTTCCTATGGTCCTGTCTTGAGACCAAACTTCAAGTTCCAAGAGAAAGTTTGAGAGCAAAATCGTGCAAGTGGAAATAGAGAGTTTCCCCGTAGACATGGATGGCTCGTATGATGAAACTGATATGGACATGGTGGAAAACCCAAGAATGTAGAGGAGGTAAATATCTTTTGTCAAGCTAATACGAGAAATCGATACTAGGTATATCTATTTTTCATATCATTTGTCATTTATGATATGTGAAATTGACACCAGCAAATATCGATCTCCTATATCATCTTCATTTATAATAATAGTAAGAGCTTAATTATATGAGAAATCAATACTGTGTATCAATTTCACGTATCATTCTGTAACTTGGTAGATCTTTGACTGTATACTGTTGATCAATGCCATTGTTGTAGATTGTGTTCTTCAGCTGTTTTTCTAGTTTCTTGTTTTGAATGCTTGTTCCTAGATTTGATAGCTCTTAAGCTATGTTAGGGTTCTTAGATATGAGATAGGAAGCTCTGATACCACTGTTGAGAAAATCTCTATCGTGATGTGTAGAGTGTCAAACACTCTGATACCATTGTTGAGACCCTCATAGAATATAAATCTAGATGGAATTTGATTATGTCCTTGGGTCTACTACCCTCTGTCACAGGATCTACAATCCTCCAAGGTGTGTAAGTTTGCTTATGTGTAATTTGTTCATGCATTCAACAAGACAAAACTAGTGTGCAAAATGAGATTAAACCAGCTGAGTGCAGACATACAACTATCAGACAATTAAGAATTCGATCGTATTCAAGACAAAAAACTCATCTACATAAAACATCTATTGCTTATCAGATAATCAGTGTTGTTGTGACAAACCCCACAATGCGTCAACACAAAAGAAACTTTTTCTTTTGCAAATCAAAACTTGTCGCGCTTACTAGCAGACTTCTTGAACATTTTGGCTAGCTACACAGTGCTCAGCTTACATTGGTATACTACCAATCTGATTCCTTGCTTCTACATAATCAATAATTACGATCTCCATGTATATAGAGAGGAGGACACGATTAGCAGATCAGGAGATTACAAGAACGGCTGATTAGGCCCGTCCCAATTGTATCTTGTCAGTCTCTAGAGGATGACGTTCTCCTTGTACTTTCATGATCACCTTTGTACTTTGACGAATCCGCCACCCCTTGGGCATTCATTACTTCTTCTCCCTCTTTTGCTTTGCCATTAGGTTGCCTTGGGTCCACAAATGTTTATCCTTCATGTTCAAGTGGCCTTCAGTCAATGAACATTTTATCATCATATTCGGGTCTTCAGTCCTCAAAGATCTAGTGTTCGTGTCTGGGCAACTCCCTTGTGTTTCAGCAGACTTGAGCTCGAAAGCTAGCAAAGCTTTGTGGCTCAAAACACTTTGTTTCTTCAAAAATTGGCATACATGGCAAATTGGTCAAATCCACATGTAAAGCCTCTGTTGAGCCAAAGTAGTGTAAGTGGTAGAACTCCAGCTAGATAGGTTGTATTGTTGTTATTGGATGAGTGACAAATCAAAATTCAAGAGGTCCAATAGAATTAAGAGGTGAAGCATCAATGGTCCAATAGGATTCGAGTTATGCTTGAGAATGATCCAATAGAATCAAGAGGTGGATGCATCAATGGTCCAATAGAATCAAGAGGTGATAGAAATGAGATCCAATGGTTTTCGAGGGTGAACTACCTCATGGATCTACTAGTCTCATTGCACTTCTCATTTTTTTCTAAGTAATTTGGAGATCAATCAAGTTTTTGAGTCCAAGTGTTTACTTGTTTTCTCTCTCTTCCCAAGACCTATTGATTGCATTCTCTCTCTACCCGAGAGTTGGCCTTTTCCATACTTAGTTTTTTGAGGGAGAACTTCCCACACGTGTGTATGTACTTTGGTTTTGAGTTAATGCATGTGGTAGTGTGTTTTTGCCTTTGAGAGTGAGATAGATCTTGAATCTCAATCTAATCTTGATCATTGTGCATTTACACACCTTAGGAGATCTAAATCACACTTAGTGGACACTCCACTAATTGTGAAATTCAACATGGTATCAGAGCCTACCTGAGGTGACCATGCATTTCTCATAATTAGTATGGAAATTATTGCATCAATAGTGAACTAGAAAGTGAGTAGTGACTAGACTAGAATGTGAAAGTGAGAAATTTAAAATTTTGAAAACGTAAAATTTAAATAATATGAAAATTGGACTGGGAAGATGGTTTGTAGGAATGTAGAAAAGAATTTGTGAAAGTGCAAGATCTAGGAATGTAGGAATGTCAAATGTGTTGGATTATTCTCCTTCTTACTAATCGACTAATCGATTTAATCTACATCCATTGCTTATCCAGTTCTGCGGATTTTCTTGTGTTTTTATACAGTCTGCAGAATTACAAGTGTTTTTACATAGTTTGCAGAAATACATGGAGTTTGACAACAGTGTCCCATTTTTTGCCTGTTAGGAATCTCTTGTAAAAAATGCAGTGTTTCCTTTTTCGTATTTTTCGCCTGACAAAAATTACGAGTAAAAATGCAGAGTTGTATTTCTCACATTTTTCAAAGTGCCTAAAATGTTAAGAAAATGACTCTAGCAAAGTGTGGGAAAACCTACATGAGATTTAAGGGCACTGTCAGATTTTTCGCAAAAACTTGACACTGTTGCCTTTTTGCGACACCTTCGTCTGTGGCAATTTTAGTTCATTTCTATAGAGTAACAGTTTGGTTTATTTATGCAGACAGACTATTTACGACCAGTTTTCATCGTTTATCAGCAATCAATTTCTGAACTGGATGAATGCCAGCGGACACCAACCAACTGGCAATCGCATTTGATGACGTAATTACTTAGTATAAATTAGACTTTAAGTTTGGCTACGTAATCACTTAGTATTAGGCAATTTCAAGTTAGTTGCTAAAGATTGAATGTGATTTTCATCACTACTACTTTGTTCAATTTTTGGTAGGCGTAGTCATGCATTGAAAGTAGGAAGTTTCTGTTGTTATATTATCTATCCTATTTTCGATGTGGTGTCAGAGCGTCTATCATAGTATCAGTGCTAGATCACTTTTCTTTATCTAAATTGTCACGATATCAGACTTGTGATCTTTAGGGCCTAATATTATTTCGATATCAGAGTGAAAGCTCTAATACTTGATATCTTTCACGATATCAAATTGATATCAAACTCTTTAGTTCCTTTCAACTTTTTAGTATCAGAGAATTGATTTTCCTAGTACGAGGGACCCTAATGTCACTTCGGACGACCTAGACTATGTCGGCACATTGCAGCATATTTATGAAGTCAATTATGAGACTAACAACAAATACTTTTTTTTTTGACATAAAATTAAATGGTTTAAGGTCATATATCGTGGAAGCAATGCCACGATTAGAAATGATAACTCAAAGTTTTTTCAGATCAACTCAACAAAATGTATATTGATGGACTCTCATGATACTATTTATTTATCTATCCCTCTTGAATACCCTAAACTAATGTATATAACACACACACACACACACACACACACATTCTCTCTCTCTCTCTCTCTCTCTCTCTCTCTCTCTCTCTCTCTCTCTCTCTCTCTCTCATCTTAAATTTTAAATCAATGCGAAATGTTAAACACACCCACACACACACACACATGTGATGCCACCTTATTGTTAAAAATTGAATATCAACATAAATATGGCATGATATACTCGAAAATGAAGATATGAGCTGTTAAGTATAAATCATGGAGAGGCCTAAAGTCATTTTTCGGGAATATATCTCCTAAGTACTTGCCTTGAAATTAAGGACAAGACTTTTAATAGGAACGACATTACCTTGGATAACCTTTACTAGGTCGTCCACATGAAACGACTAGTTACGAAAAGACATGTTAAACTAGAGTAACTTTAACTCGTAGTTAAGTGTACCTTTCATGGTATAATTGAATGTATTTCAAGTCTCATTGTTAACTAGACACTTTCGCGAGAGCGACGCACCTGTTGTTTTAGAGGTGTGTTTGTTTGTCCTGTAGAACATATATTGATCTCACACTTCAGTCTCGAGTATCGAGAGAGAAGAGTTTATGCATATGTAAGAGATTGAAGAATTGAATAGAGTTCTGTGAGTTATTCTCTTCTATCTCTATTCTCCACACTACTGAGTGTGAGTGATCTTGAGTCTGCTAACAATCTCTTATGCATTACATGAATTACTCTCTGATTAGACAGACTCTCTAGTGCATTACAGTCGTTTGTTGTGTATCCGTAAAGCATGCTCTAAAGAACTGTCTTAAAACTATCTTATTCGTTTGTCACGAATACTTTCTTTTTGGCACTCGAATAACGACTATCTTTGGTACAATCTAGCACGATCATTGAATGAATATGTATGTATACATATGAGATGACAGTCCCTTTCCGAAGAATTGAGTCTTTGATTTTTTTTCTTGATTGTCATTGACATAAGACTCTAACGTGCTCTAAAGCCATTCGTATTCTTTAACCTTTAATTTGGACTTTAGTTGTTCAGGACTTCTATTTAGAAACGAATAGTTCACGAACATGATTAATTAATTGTCTGTACAGTCGCAAATACAAGGAACATTTCTTGACTCTTTGTTGACACCTTAATCAGCCAGAGTGTAGTATTGTTGTACTACTACTCTGAGAACATCTCGTCTATAGAACGCGTTTCATTTGATTCGATAGAGGCCAAATTATTGTTTTCAAAATTATCAACACCACACACCCAAATATAAGTAATACTGGTTACTTTTTAAAGTCTGTCGACAACCAGAATAAAACTCGACACCACATGTCATAAATTGTACCAAAAACATAACGTTCTAACACCGTCCTCTATGGGAATGACACTATTTGCTACAAAATCTATATTAACCTTGTTGGTATAGTATGACATATACCAATTTTTGGCGCCGTTGCTGGGGATAGTTTAGGAAAGTTATAAGAAATCTGACAGATCCATCTCCATCTCTAGTGTATGTCAGATAGAGAATCCAGATTAGAACGATGTCGTAAGCTTAGAGAGGAATTTTTACGAAGACAAAGTGATAATACTAGTCGAAGAAATCTAGACGAAATCACTGCTTAGTTACTTGAACTCCTAATTAGCTTCAGTATGGAAGGCACTCCTACACGTTTCACTTCTATATCAAAAATTAAGTATGATTATTTTGAAGAAATTTCTTCTGACGATGCAGATAGCTATGTCTTTCAATTCAAGTCAATCACTAATGCGAATAACGAAGGTACTAACGTAGACAAACTACAAATCTTCCCTGGTTTGCTAAGAAAACAGACGCGCATCTGGTACAGTCAAGCTGAACCAGGCCATGTAGGAACCTGATTACCTACTAAAAGATGTGTTTCTGAACCACTTCAGAGAAATTGGTCACAAATCGAGAATTCTTGGACATCTGAACAATGTTCAAAAGAAGAGTAAAGAATCCCTTCGTAAATATACACGAAAGGTTAAAAATCTCATAGGAAAACTAACCAATGTATATCCCGTTGATATGCAGATCGAATGATTTTTGGTTGGTTCACCACCAAAGATTGATCGTTATTGCAGACAAGAGGACATGACCTCCTTAGCAGCAGTAATAGCTAGTGCCGCAAATTTGGAGACCTCAAAACTAGCACGAAAGCAACGATCAACTAAGAAATCCCGAAAGTCGGAGACTAATTCTTGTGACAACGATGATGATTCAGATTCTGATTCAAGTACCAGTTCTTCAAGTTCGGAATCTGAAAGCAGCGATTCATTAGAATCAGAAGCTAACAAAGGAGAGAGAAATAATAAACGATGATACAAACAAAAGGACGACATGAAAGTTGTCGAGGATAAGTCGTCAATTTCTAAAGTTGAAAAGCTTTGGAAGAGTAATATGGCTGACTTTAATAAAAAGCTTAATGACTTGAAAGTGTAGATCTCTGAAGTCGCAGATAAAAGACCGAAAGCATCTTCTTCTAACTCAGGAATGTGGTGTACGATTACAAAATGTGGAACTTCAGGACACACCAAGGAAGACGCACCACTGTGAATGTCAAATATGTTGAAGATCCTGCCCAGGAGGTACTTTTTATTTTTCAAAATGATGCGACTACTAACTATGTTCAGTGTACTGCAACATAATCCTCCTGAATTTGTTGGACCAGCAAAGTCTCAAACCGCGACTAAACTAGTGTCGGACAACTGCCATAACTGTGGAGAGCTGGGACAATTTTCACCTGACTGTCCTCAGCCGCAAAAGCCGATTGGTTATGTACCATTATGCTCAAATTGAAGAGAGTCTGGTCACAAGTATCCTGACTGCCCTCAGCCGCAGAAGTCGCGACCAAATATCAATATGTAGCAACACCAGCTACTGTAGACTCGAAAGTGAAAGCTTCGAATGATGCTATTGTGCAGAGAATTGACTTTATTGAAGAAAAATTGGCGAAGACAGAAGATCAGTCCTGGCCAAGTGACGTGGAGATATTATTTAAAGTCACAACGAGAAGCAAAAGCTCCTCGAAACCTGACCAGAAATCTTCGACAAAGTGCATAAAATCATCGAAGAAGAAATCTTCTAGGAAGACGACAAATAAATCTACGACTAAGAAAGATCTTAAGATGACCCCGACTATGATCGTGATGCTGCGAAGTTATTTGCAAAAGATATCTCATCAGAGATGAAAGAAATTATCAACGTTGAACTTCAGTCAGCTGCTGCAGAGAAGGTGGTCACTTTCGAGGAAGGGGATGAAGAAATAATGAAGACGAAATTGTCTAGTGCAGATATTGATAAGCCAATCTTGAAATTGAAGACAAAAGACAATGACATCATGACTGATATTGGATCACTTTGTCTGAATATTACGTTTGAGCAGCTGCTAGCAAATAACACTTATTACAAAAAGCAACTGAAAGGTCTTTCTGCACCAAAAAAGAAGAAAAAAAATTCTTTGCCAGATGTTGGTGTTCTGTCTATTGATTTAGGTGATCTCGGTGCACCTAAAATTGATATTACCATTGCGGGATGCCGGATCGAAAAAGTGCCAATTGACTATGGTTCTAGCGTGAATATAATAACAGAAGATATAGCTCATGCTTTGGGACTGACTGACATTCAACCGACACAGCGAAACATCAAGTTAGTTGATTCGACATGACGAAAACCTGTTGGAGAACTGAAGGATGTCACTGTCTACATTCAAGCCAAGCCATTCACAATGAATTTCATAGTTATCAAACCACTCGGTTTGTCATCCTATTCTATGCTGATTGGACGACCCTAGCTTTATCAATCAAATGCAAGTTTTCATTGGAAATCCAAAGAGCTAAGATTTCAGACTAGTGAGACCAATAGTCGTGGTAAGCAAGCAAAACAAATAATCACCTAGAGTCGGGACAAATATGAAGGTGAAACACCTTTGTCTGACACCAGTTTTACCTCAGAAGAATCTTCTTATGCCTTAAATATTTTTTTATAATGCATCTGACATTGAAGTTCAATATTTTGAATGTTATGAAAATGCTGACGAAGAAGAATTCTTCGATGCCTGCAACACTGAAGCGGATGTTTCGTATGAAGAAATCATGGTTGCAGACATGAACTCAAAAGAGTCTGACGATTCGAGTGACGAATCTGAACATGAATTTGGTAACAAGAACCAGGTTGACGAAAAGAAAACTTCTATGGAGTCAACCATGCACAAAATTCATGGCCATACCAAGGCCAGTATGACAGAAGGTATCATATTATCAAATTCTACTAAAATAATTGAACTTGCACCTGGCAGATTTGTGCATGTTTCGAAGTCACTTGGAGAATCGGAGTTAGCGGAATTCACTGAACTATTGAAGGAGTATCAAGATGTTTTTGTCTGGTCGCTCGACGATTTAAAGGGTATATCTGCAGAATTCAGAGAGCACTATATTGATCTTAAGGAAGATGTTGTACCTGTTTGACAGAGACAATATCGTTTCAATCCTAAGTACTCTCTCATGGTTAAGGACGAACTCAACAAACACCTTCAGACAGGTACAATCTATCTCGTCTTAAGCAATGAATGGGTTTCACCCATTGTTGTCGTCCCAAAGAAGAAGACTGGCAAAATATGAATATGTCAAGATTTCCACAAACTCAATGTTGCCACAAGGAAGGATCATCATCCACTGCCCTTCATTGATTCCATCTTAGATCAGGTTGCTGGTTAGGAACGTTACAGTTTCTGTGACAATTTTTCTGGTTATAATCAGGTTGGAGTGCGGAAGGAGGATCGTTCAAAGACTACATTCACTACGGATTGGGGCACTTATGCCTACAACAAAATGCCCTTTGGTCTTTGTAACGCTCCAGCGACTTTTCAGCGAATCATGATGTTAATTTTTGTACCTTTCTAAGAACTTTTCTCGAAATATTTATTGATTATTTCTGTGTATATAGTGATATAAAGATGCACCTACAGAAGCTGAAATTAACATTGGAATGGTGTAGAGATACTTGTTTATCCCTTCATCCAGAGAAATGTTTTTTTGGTATGAAAGAAGGGATATTACTTGAACATAGAATATCTAACAGAGGAATACAAGTCGACAAAGATAAAGTCGAGCTTATAAAGAATCTCCAAATATCAACCAATTTACGTGAACTGAGAGCTTTCTTAGGACATGTCGGCTATTACCAGAGATTTATTCAAAATCATGTTTCTATTGCTGCCTCTCTTACACATCTACTGAAGAATTGGTGGCCAACAGTGTTCATGGATGTATCAAATTTTATTTGTTCATGTGATCCATGCCAAAGATCTGACAAGCCTACAAAAGCAATGAATTGGCCGTTGACACCAATCCTGTCTCTTGCACCATTTGAAAAGTGGGGGATTGACTTTGTCGGTCCAATCAAACCTGTGACTCGACATTCAGAATTTCATTATATTCTAGTTGCAACAGATTATGTTACAAAGAACGTTGAAGTAGAGCTGACGAAACGAAACGATGCAAAAACTGTCGTGACGTTCTTATTCAAAGTATAATCACAAGTTTAATCCAAAAGCAAACGGGTTGACAGAAAGAACTAATGGTATTTTATGTAAGATCCTGAACAAAATTACTATTGCACATGCAACGGATTGGGATCAGAAACTACCATTAGTTCTCTGGGCTTATCGCAACACAGAGAAAATCACGACGAAGCAGACACCATATTTTCTTACGTATGGTATGCATCCTATTTTGTCAATTGAATTTGAGGTGAAAACTTTTCGTATTCAAGCTCAACGAACAGATACAGAATGTATAAACGAAAGGTTGACTAATATTGAAAAACTAGTTGAAGTTCGTGTGACTTCACAAAAATTAACGAAAGAAATCTAGGAACAAATAAAAAAGAAGTATGACAGTCGTATTAAGAAACGTGATCTTAAAGCTGATGACTTTGCATTGATATATGACAGTTGACATCAAAAGTTCCCCGGAAAACTCCATATGAGATGGCTTGGACCTTATAAAATCATAGAGGTATTTGAGAATGGTTCTGTACAACTTCAATCACTTGAAGGTGAGCTGTTACCTACACGTATTAATAGGTCCAGACTGAAGAAATACTACCTTTGACCAAAAAAAAAATTTATTCTTATTATTTTCTAGTATTTTTTTGGAATTAATCGCGAATTATTTTTATCTTTTCTATTATTTTTTGCAACTTTTCTTTTATCTTTTCTAAAAATTTTCGTGAAATTTTCTACCACCTTCCAACATTTTTCATAATGTCTCGTGAAATTTTCGAGAATTTTTCTTGACTTCTCTCAATTTTTCAATTCAATTTTTTAAGTATTTTTGAGAATTTTTTGTGACACTAAATTTGTTAATCAAATTTTCGTATATCATTTTTGAGAATTTTACTAGAATCTTTTCTAGTATTTTTTTCAATTTTTCGAGAAATTTTCTAGTATGTTGCTAAATTTTTTGTGAGTTTCTATATCATTTTTTTTAGGATCCTGTGAGAAAGTTTTGCGAAACTTTCTAGAATCTTTCTACCACATTTTCGAGAATCTCTCGAGAATCTCTTGACCTACTTTTTGTATTCCTCCATTAAAGATGATGGTCACGTGATCATTATTTTTCACATGTGTGTATGCTCACATATGAAAACAGATATTGTTTTTTCTTAATTTAATTTTTTCTTTTTTTTTTTCACAAACGGTCTTCCATCATTAAAGACGGATCTATCAAATTATAGTTTCAAACACTGAGCCATGCACATCCTCCATAAATGGAAGTGACAGATGTCATGTCACCATGCCACATCACCCATTGCATGTATGAGTTCAATGAAGTACTTGTAAAGTTGTTGTCAGTGAGCCTCTTCAATATTTATGCAGACATTCCTTGTTTGTCACCGAGTTATGTAGTTTGGCAAGAACAAAATTATGAAAAAATACATTTTCTTGGAGTTTAGTAGGTAGCATAGATAGATTAATGATGGAAAGTTAATTGAATATGTTTTCAATGAGATCATTAGACGTGATGAAATTTTGAGATGCTAAATGTTATGATAGAGAAGGACAAGTGGGTGGGTGTAAGTGATTGTATGGAGTGGCAATGTACAGGAGACACAGAAGTAAGAGACCACATTGATTGAAAAAGAAAAAACATGATTAGAAGTTTGAAATATATTGAAACAACTAAATATGCAATGATGAATACAATTTAAAGATCTCTACATCATAAACAAGCTTCATACTTTAAGTGTGAGCTTTATGACATTGAATACAAAGCATAATGGATATCACTGAGAAGTAATTGGTGAACCTATTTTTCATTTGGCCCTATATTGAACAATATATATAGGCTCCATAAGAAATCTCATATTCACCTTTCAGTACATGAAAGACAACCTAGTTTGGAAGAACTTAGAAAAATATAAGAGAAGAAGTGTTGAAAGTGTAGGAGTACAGCAATCTCTAGTTGCAAAAAAAAAAAAAAACTTCAAAAGTAGAGTGGTAAAAAGGATTTGAATGTTTTATGACATCCTAAAAATAGAGTTGGTTGTCACTTTTGTGATGAGTTTGTTTGATATTAAAGGCAACTTTGGGCTGGGAACAACTAGATTATTTTAAAAATAAAAGAATCACTCGAGAATATTGTAATCAATTTGCTGAAGCTGATAGATTATTAATTAGTATTGATAGTTATTCAATTTTAAATTATCATATTTGTCATGTTTGATGAAATGAGAGTCTATTAAGACTCTTGGTATAAGAATGAAAAGAATTTCAAAATATGTGGAAAAAGCATTGAGATTTGGAAATCTTGAAATCTTGAGAAGAATTGTGTTGATTTTAACATCATCATGAGTAAGAACTTATTTAATAGAGTTCATGAATGACAAAGGTGATGTTTTGGTTACTCTACCATTTTTAATAGAGTTTGTGACAAAGGTGATGTGCTGGTTACTTTACCTTCAAGTAAAATAAACATAGTCGAAGAAACTGTAGAAGAGGTGCCACTTGAAACTACAGCGGCTACTCAAGAAAAGGAAAAAGATGTAAATGACCTCAATGATTTTTGGGAGTAAGAAATTCTCTTTTATTTGAAAGAATAATTTATATTTTTTGATGTATTGTGTTTTGAAATTTTTTTTATCAATTTAATGTTCTTAAATTTATTTTTTAAGGATTTAAATTTAAAAATTTCAACTATTTTTGAAACTTTAACATTAATAATTATTAGCAAAACTAAAATTATAACGAATTGTCAAGTTTATATATTCTAATTTTGGATGTATTTTTATAATATTTATTGTAAAAAAAATACTGTTAGGGATTTAAAAAAATACAAAGATTTTTTTCAAGGTGATTTAAATATTTTTACAAATCATTTAATTTTGATTATTATAAAGTAATTTTATTTGTGTTTATTTAATCAATGAACCTACATAGGTATTTGAAAATTATTTAAGTAAAGATTTTAAAAAATTTAGCACTTTAAAAAATACTGATTAAAATTTTTATCATAATTTAAAAAATATACCAACTCCTTGATGCTTGCTTAAGACCATACAAACTCTTTTGTAGAAGACACACATGATTTGGCTTTGTAGATAAAATATTGCTCTTGGATTCTACTATTCAATATACTTGTGATTGCTTGCAATTCTATGTGTAGAATGATCTATATTTGTTATTTTTGGATCCGCATGTGAGAAATACAGTAGCTTGCTAGTTTTGTGTAGACAACAACATTACTTTATGATTTGGTTCATGTTTAATCAAGTTCTATTAGAGTTTGCATCTCATTCATAGAGTAGATGTTGATTTTTCTACATAGGCAGGATTGTTGATTTGTTCTCTTTCTAACCCAAGATCAGTTTATGGATTTGGATCATCATTGATCTGAAATCTTTCACATGGTATCAGAGCTTGTGTTTCATGTTACGAAGGAAAATCATATCTATCAATGATTTGGTAAAGATATCAAGACTAGAGTATGCTAGAGAGGATTCTACACCAAAATTGAGTTTCTTGCATTTGTAAATTGAATCTTTTGTAGATCAAAACCCTATATAGGTTTATAAACTTGATCAATTCTTGTTTTTTTAATTCACATACTGGATTTGGCCAATTTTTGGATCATTGGATCAGCCTAAGTAGTGGCTAATAGATTGCATACAAGATTTTCAACATTTGCATGTAGATTTGGAATAATCAATTTTTTGTGATTTTGTCAAAATCCTAATTTTGATTGGATCTCTAGATAGTGAGATTTCTGGACTTCATTTGCTTGGTATAAGTGCTAGACATGTGATCCTCTGTCTCTGATAACCATGTTTGTGTGCAAGAGAGTGAGAGAGACAATTGCATTCAATCAATAACATAATAATTGAATAGTAGCAAATCTGTATAAAAGAGAGAATCAGAACATAATACAGTAGCACTAATAAGCACATATTCCTATTTACAGATTTTGAAACAATGGATAAAGTTCTAGATCTCTCTCTCTCTCTCTCTCTCTCTCTCTCTCTCTCTCTCTCTCTCTCTCTCTCTCTCTCTCTCTCTCTCTCTCTCTCTCTCTCTCTCTCTCTCTCTCTCTCTCTCTCTCTCTATGTATAAATCACTAACTCTAAGGAGCTAGCTCCTTAAGACCTTTTGGTTGTTTGATTGCTCTGTGCATCTACAGATTGTTCAACTCACTACACTCTCTAACTTCACTTCGTTCAGATGTATATATATATATAGTCGTTAGAGAATATCTTATTCTAATTTCAGTTTACAAAGATGATTAACAGCTATTAAACAAGATCTGTAGATCAGTTATTGGAGCGTCACGAAGCAAGAAGAAGTACAGAGTAACGTGTCATTCATATGCATCGGGAGCGTGAAGGACGTTGGGCTGTTGTGGTCATAATCTTGTCCACAGTCATTCGTTCAACCACTGATTGTTTGTTCAGCTGCTGTTCATTCGTACAACAGGTGATCGTTTGCTTCCTTCGTTGGTAAGTGTAAGTGATAACCTACAAAGCTAAACGTTGAGATGGGTCAACAGCTGCTAGTTGACTTTGTAGGAATTTACAGGTTGTTTGTCATCCGTCGACTTCATTGATAGTCGTAAGTAAGTTACTTACGATGTTTGATGTGAGTTCATAGACTTCATCGGAGATATTTTTTGGTGACTTTGATCACGGCTCTTTCCATTGTAGAAGATCGTAAAAAGGTCACTTACGATGGTCGATGAGATTTTAAATTTCGTTGTCATTAAAGATTTTGCAAGTGCTCGTAGATAGTAACCTATGGGTTTTAACGATTCCTGATGTTTGCGGTTCGTTGCTTTCACAAGTTTAAGTCGTGTTTCTCTGTAAATGTCAATTTAACGGTGATCTTTAGTCAGAGCATAGGTAGGCGATAGCTTTGCGGTTCTGTCTGTTTTTGACTTTGCGTGTATTTCTATAGACTGATTTAGAGAGAGGGAATTCTTGAGAGATGAAGGAGGGTGAAGGGATGAGTAGGAGAAAGTTAAACTCCAACACTCCCCCTTAAGCTAACTGCTACAAATCCGATCTCAAATTAAGATTTAATAATTCTACCAAAGTGAAATGTCTGTCTCTTGGTAATGGTTTTGTCAGAATGTCAGCCAACATATTGTCTATGTGACGGTAACTTAGTGCAATGTCTTCATTCTGAACCTTCTCTTTGAGAAAATGAAGTTGCACCTCTATATGTTTGGTCCTCGTGTGATTTTGTCAGTTCAACGATAGAGCTATACAACTCTGATTGTCGCACTGGAGTATAGTTGGACCAAATTGTGAGAATCTCAGATCTTGTAGTAGTCTTCTAAGCCATAAAATCTCCTTCACTGCTGATGTAGCTGCGACATATTTAAATTCTGTGGAGGCCAAAGAAATGTATGTCTGTTTTCTATTGTTCCATGAGATAGGTCCTTCTGCAAGGAAACAAATGTAGCCTGATGTGGATTTTCTGGTATCCACATGTCCTGCCCAATCTGAATCTGAATAAGTGGTCAATGTGAGTGTAGCTTATATATTGTCATTATAGCTCAACGCATAGTGTTTTGTAGCTTGAATGTACCTCAGTATTCTTTGCAGAGCTTTCCAGTGTTGTAGGCCTGGATTGGACATGTACTGAATTAATGTGCTTACTACATATGCTAGATCAGGTCGTGTGCAAATCATAGAATACATAATAGATCCTATGACAGACTGATAATGATACCTGCACATTCCTTGCTGATCTGCTTGAGTTCTGGGGCACATGTCTTTGAACAACTTAGCTCCTGGATCCATAGGCGTGTCTATGGGCTTGCAATCCTCCATTCCATATCTGCGAAGTACATTGGTCAAGTAGAATTCTTGGCTTGAAGTTATCCTTCTACCTGCGCGATCTCTGTTGATCTCCATACCAAGAAGGTAATGGACTAGGCCTAAATCAGTCATCTCAAATTCTGATGAAAGCAGAGATTTGATTTCCTGTAGTATTGATTTGAATTGCTGGTAATTAAAGAATCATCAACGTATAATGCTATCATGACATAGCTTGACCCTTTACGCCTGAGATATACATTGTAGTCTACAGAGCAAGAAGTAAAATTGTGCTGCAACAAGAAGTGATTAATTTTGTCATACCAGGCCCTGGGAGCTTGCTTAAGACCATATAAAGCCTTATGCAATTTACGCACCAGATGCTCCTTGCCTTGAAGGATGTAACCTTCTGGTTGATAGATGAATATATTTTCTTGTCTAAATCTATGTAGGAATGTCGTCTGGACTTCCATCTGGTGAATGTCCAGATCTTCTATAGCAGTTATACCCAGTAAGGTATGAATAGACTGATGTTTTATCATTGGACTAAAGGTCTCGGTGTAGTCTATCCCATATACTTGTTCAAAGCCTTTAACCACCAGTCTAGCTTTTCATTTGGATATAGATCCATCAGTAGTGGGTCTGGGCCATCGATGGTAAGCAGAGCTGTTGGGACAAACTCCTTTGTCTGAACAGTCGTAGGTCGTTGCCTAACAATGGATGGTGGAGCTGTTGTGGCATACTCTTGAATTGGCTGCTTCTGCTTGAAATCGTGATACTTATTTTCAAGAAAGACAACATCATGGCTGACTGAGATCTGACCTGAGTCAACATCATAGATGTGATATGCTTTATGCGACATTGAGTAGCCGATGAAGATGTTCTTACAACTTATTGGGTCCAGCTTCTTCCTCAGATTAGATGGCACTTGTGCATAGCAGAGACATCCAAAAACACGTAGATGTTTCAAGCTTGGTTTGTATCTGTAGTAGGCTTCAAACGGTGTCTTGGAATCAACTGCTTTAGTGCTGGAGTAGTTCTGTAGATAACAGGCCATAGACATTGCTTCTGCCCAAAATGTTTGAGGTAAATGGGCATTGGCTGTCATGGATCGTGCAGCTTCCAACAGTGTGTGGTTCTTCCGCTCAGCTACTTCATTTTGTTGAGGAGTGTAGCTTGTAGTAAACTGATGGTGCATGCCACATGACGACAGCTAGTCCTTCATCGCAATTGATAGGTACTCTCCCCCTTAATCAGACCGTAGGGCCTTGATTGTTTGACCAATCTAATTCTTAGCATATTGCTTGAATTCTTTGAAGTAATTGAATGCTTCTGACTTGTTCTTAATGAACATTACACTGGTAAAATGGGAGTAGTCATCAATGAATGTAACAATATTGAAATTTCACAATTTTAGCTTGACCATTTTTTGGTCACATGCATTGTACTTGGCAAGATGGCCATGTAAATAGATGCCACACATGCCAAATCACATAGGATTCTTTCCAATAATTTCACTCCTCATATTAGATTGTGATAGAATTTTTGAAATAAGGCAAAAATGTGTTTGGATAGGCTAGAGAAACTCTAGGATCTAAAAATAGCATGTTTTTCATTGTTTTTGGATCTCGAGATCTTGACCCCAAGTTAGGGTGGATCCAATGACCTATTAGGGTAGATGTTAGGGTTAGGGTATGATAAGTTCAGAGGTTCCCTAATATGCTCAGATCCGAGATTCAAATGTATAAATACATGATGGGATCTCCATCAAATTATCAAGAAAAATCGAGTTTTTTCACTTCTGTCATCATTGTCTTTTGGTTGCGAGTTATAGCTATTGGATGTGAGTGTTCTTATGCATTAATTGCTTGGTTTGGAAGGTACTGAACCTTTTTACAGGTCTGATAAGCTTGTTGTACTTTACTTTGGTTCATTTGATCAAATCTATGTGCCTAATGTGGAGTTAAATGCCAAATTTGCTAGTTTTGGTAACTAGTCTTGATTCTAGCTCATAGTTTGGATCTAGATCTTTTACTTGTGCATCCTCTGTCACTTCTAGGATTGATTGGGATTCACTTTGCTGTAAAATTTTGTCACGGTATCAGAGCCTAATCAAAAGTGAGCTTTAGATTTAATTTTCTCAAGCTTTGATCCTAGATTTGAGTAGTATTGGCTTTGCTCTTGCTACTAGTTGCTAATCTAATGATTGTACCTTCAAATTTAGTTTCATTTGAATGATAATAGATCAGGGAACTTGTTTTGCTGAGTTATAGCTGCAGGAACCGTGATTGACCCATTTCCATTCAACCAAACCAAATTAGAAAGTTCTTATGAGTTGAATCTTGGAGTACATGTCTCCTAGTAGAGATTTTCATAAGGATTTGAATGCCACCACTCTCTAGAAGTTTGGATCAGCCATTTGACAGCCTAATTAGGTCGTTCTTAGGCTTATTAAAGTCCTAAGATACACCTTTTAGGTTCAGATCAAGTGTTTTGATGAGTTTTCATCTAGAAATGCAAAACTAGTGAAAATTGTGTTTCTATTCTACTCGGTTTTGGATAGATTTGTGATTGAATATGTCAATGCTATTCAAACTGAATTTAAGAGGCTTTATTTGTAAAACATTTGTGTGTTAAAGTGGTTTTGGTTCATTATAGGTGGATTCACCCTTCTTGTGAAGTCGAGATCAAGGAGGAGACTAGTTTGATCAAATCTATAGTAAGGTTGGATCTAGTTTGGATCTAGAAGATAGACAAGCTCAAGATCACCTTAGATCTTGTTGAGAAATCAGAGAGTGATTCATCTCAGGTCCCAAAGAGAGTGGGATAGCTAGTAGTGATCATATCTTGTACAATCTATCTTGTTTCTTTGAATCTATCTCCTTATCATTGAGATGGCATCCATAAGTGCCTATCTTTTGGATTCTAGTGATAGATTGAACTCTTCAAACTATTCAATTTGGAAGTTAAGAATGGAATCCATCCTTATCATGCAAGATCTGATGGATATTGTGAATGGAGAGGAAGATGAGCCAATCCATCCACAAGAAGAAACTAAATACAAGAGAAGGTGCAAGCTTGCACTTCATTGTATTAAGATGAATGTTCCAAATGATTTGCTCAAAGAAGTAGGAGCATGTACCTCAGCCCAAGAGGCTTGGGAGACTCTTCAAAAGATCTATGAGTCCAAGAATACCTCAAGGTTACTTTCCCTCAAGAACCAAGTTCTTCAATACTTCCAAGGGAGGAATGAGAGTGAACATCAATTTTTTTTAAGAGTAGAAGATTTGAACAAAGAGCTTACTTATGTTGGTGAACCTATTAAAGAGAGTGAGCTTGTGCAAATAGTTTTGAATGGCTTATGTAGTGATTTTACTACCCTTGTCCAAAGCTATGCCATCATGGAAAACTTGCCTACAATTGAAGACCTTCAAAGTGTGTTGATGGTCGAGGAGAGTAGGAAGGCTCATATCAAATCAAGGATGGAGAGGCTCTCCATAAATGATGGTGATGACAAAGCCTTATTTTTCAAGAGCAAAGGCAAAGCAAAGACCAAGGGAGGAGCATTAAAAAAGGAGCAAGCAAAGGATGAAGATCAAGGAGGATCTACATCCTCATCATCACAAGTCAAGCCCAAGAAGGACAAATCTAAGATAAAGGCTACTATTGTAGCAAGATGCGGCGCATTATGCCTCGGAAAGCTTCAAGAGGAAGCAAGATCAAAGCCAAGCCAACATTGGACAAGAGGAGGAAGGGAGCTATCATGAGGACTCACTCATGATGTAAGTTTTTTCATCCTCAAATGAAAAAGGTGAAGATCCTTGGTGGACAGATAGTGGGGCTAGCTCCCACATGTCGAGTAAAAGGGAGTATTTTTCTCAACTCACACCTTACGTAGGACCTATAAAGTCCATTTTTACAGCAAATGATCATGAATGTAAAGTTGAAGTGTGGGATCCATTCCCTTATGCTTCGGATCCTCCAAGAAGACTAAGATAGATGGTGTTCTCTTCATTCCTAGCATCACTAAGAATTTGCTTAGTGTTGGCCAACTTTTAGATCATGGTTTCATTGTGGAGTTCTCTACTAATGTATGCAACATCAAGAAGAGTGGGATGATCATATCAAGAGGAACAAGGTTTGGGAGGTTATTTAAGCTTGATGCTTTTGTAAATCCTAACCAAGTTGTGATGGTAGCCAAGGAGACCAAGATGACCACATTTGACTTGTGGCACAAGAGACTTGGTCACATCAACACCAAGTCCATGGAAGCTATGTGCAAGGAGGAGATTGCTCTTGGCCTTCCAAGATCTTTGGCAAAGGAGAAAAGGGTATGTGAAGCTTGTGCCTTGGCTAAGACACACAAGTTACCTTTTTCAAGCTCAATCACAAAGACAAGTCATCCTCTCGAGTTGATCCACTCGGATGTGCATTTTGCTAGCACAAAGAGCAATAGTGGAGCTACAATGTTTGTCACAGTTATAGATGACTACTCAAGATATGGATGGGTATATCTACTTTCCTCTAATGCACATTTTTTGAGAGTTTTGTAAAGTTCAAGACTTTTGTTGAAAAGCATCATAATCACAAGATCAAGCTCTTTAGAAGTGATGATGGAGGAGAATATATCTCCAATGAATTCAAAGACTTTTGTGATCAAGAAGGGATCAAGAAGGAGTTATCTTGCCCCTACACTACTATTCATTTTAATACTTTCTGTTTTGAAAAAATTTAAGTTGTAATCTTTTTTAATATTAATATAGTATGATCTTTATTCTATTAAATAAGTGAATCATTGTATTTTCAATGGATGCTGCAAAAGCCCTTCAACTGCACAAAGATCAACAAATAGTTGAAAGACAAAAGTTGGCCAAGCATCAAAAGAAATGTTTGGAATGTCCACAAAAATATATGGGCCTTGTTGTTGACGACATGGACAAGAAGAAAACAATGTTGTCTCATTTTGTCAGAGTGCCCAAAAATTTGAACGAGGCAAATTTTATTCAGGTTCATCTCGTTGGAGCACTTGTGTTTAATGGCACTTTGGAGTCCAAGGTCTTTTTTAATTATCACAATGTTCAAAATGATCCAAATTTGACAATCACCATTGTACATAAGATAATTTGCGAATTTGGTGAAAATCTTCTGAAAACACTTTATTTGCAGCTTGACAACATTGTTAGGGAAAATAAAAACCAAATTGGTTTGGCATACTTGTCCATGCTAGTAGAGAATTTTTTTTTTCAAAAAAGTAAAAATAGGACTTTTGTTGGTAGGACATACCCACGATCAAATTGATCAAATGTTTAGTTGCTTTTCTAAGAGGTTGAGATGCAAGAAAGCATTTTCTTTACTAGTGCTTCAAAGCATTGTTGAGGAATCGTATGTGCCACAGCCAGACGTGTCATTAATCAGACACACATATGATTTTTGTGATTATGTTAAGATGTCCAATGAAATAGAGGGATGCGTAGCTAATATTAATGATATTAGCTTTCAACACAAGTTTAAAATCAAATGTAATGAATCAGACATTATTTTATTATGGGGCAAACTATTTTCAAATTCAGCTTCATGGCTACCTCTTGAAGGAGTTCGATTTTTGCTTGACATTGCATCGACTCAAATCAGGCTTGCTGTGTTGTCTCCCTTGAAGTCCTTGCTAGAAGAACAAAAGGCGCAAAGAGAACATCATGAGATTGATCCATTTGCCTCATTAATTTTTTTGAAATCAAGTATTCAAGCAACTTATCATTTTTTTGATGAGTTTGATCAACATTGGTGGACGGACTTTTGCGAAGAACAAAAAATCAGTTTGCTCAATCTTGAATATACATCAACAACTAAAGAATTTCATTGGCCTCAAAAACTAGGAACGTCAACTACAACTGTCGAACCTTCATATCTTCCTCGAGATAATGATTTCTTGCAGCAAGGTGAGGAACGTGAAATTTATGTGGGCTCAAAGAAGAATAGGCAAAGTGTAAAAGCTGCAAAAATGAAATGGTGCGGTGATTTGAATGAAATCCAAATTGGAAGCCCTGTTGCACTTCTAGCTTCAAAAAACAATGAAGGACATCCATTTTGGATTGCCAAAGTACTTGGTTCTATTCAAAATAGCAATCAACCAAAAGTACTACGTGCACACCACTTCAACGAATGCTTTTTTGGGGAAGGTACAAACTCGAAATGTTGCAAGTAGATCCAAAGGGCAAGAGAAAGAGATTGCCAAAAAATCACCCAAGAGTCGACGATTTGAATCTACAGGATGTAGATGTTTTGGCATTTAATTTTGAATTAACAATGACCAATCATCTACGAAAGTCAACTATATCTATATTGAAATAACGACTTGGATTATTGAACAAACCATCATCCTCCACTCGTCATCAACAGAGAAAAGCTGATTTACAAGGTTTTTTTATCAATAGTAGACGTGGACTCTAAGGAAGATATGCCAGTTGACTCTGATGAAGAAGACGCATCTTCCACTTCATTAGACAAAAATGAGAGTGTTGAGAATATGTCAAGTTCTGAATTGAGAGACATCAGTGAAACACAATCGCAAAATTATAATTTGATAGAGATTAGTTCTTATTGGTGAAAATATATTGATGAATTATATCTGTCACAAAAGGTGTAATAACTATAATTTCATAGCTCAATTAAATAAAAAAACAAAACAAAACACAATATTTGAGCTTTGACCATATTTGATACTTTTTCGGGAATGAGTGATTATGAACACTATCACATAAAACACTCCAAGCGGTTGTGCTATGAATCGGTGATACCTTTGCAATAGAAACTGCTAAATTAAAAGGTGTTACCATTGAGTTCTAACCAAAAATTCACCTAGTACACAAACACGCGTTAAAAGACGATTATAGGACTTCTAATAAGTGAGCAAAATCCATCATGTACTATACGAGTTCTGATCTAGAGAGGGAGAGAGAGAGACAACTTCGATCAGCCATAGAGAGAGAGAGAGAGAGATAGCGCTCCATAAATATCTTTTATACATTTAAGAAAAACATTTATCCATCCATGTGTTGGTTTTTCTCCTTACTTATGCCTCATGCACTTATTATTAAGAATCTGATGCAATTGGAGCTATAAAAATCTTATGTGGAAAAAGAAATTTCTCACAAAGCTACAAATTGATTTAGAATCAACTATAGAACAAGTTTGATCATTCATGCTGGGCAAATGAATTTAGAGACTCGTTGCATGTTAATAACCATAAAAACAGAAAAGTTTCCGTTAACTGTTGTGAAACTGCACAAACTTTCCAGAACCACCTTAGGATAACAACGTGGACATAACTCATTACTCTAAACATGTGAAAAAAAAGTGAAAAAACTTTTCATACTGTTATGCTCTCGAATGGTTGCATATTAACTATTTGTGAAAGAGTAGGAATTTCTATTGCAAAGCCCTGAAACATTTTATGGACAAAAGTTCTATGTCTACAACGTTCTAGGAAGGCAAGAAGTACCTGTAATGTATCGATAAGATTTGCTTTTTCCTCGTCAATTTGAGGAGAATCAGGAAATATGGTAGAAGAAGTCCATCCATGCAAATTGAAGTACCTCCAAAGTCCACATGAAAACAAAGACATGCATTACAATTTTTTATGCAAGTATGGTTGTCCCAATTGAATCAAACAAAAGAAAAACTGCCAAAATAAATGCCACCAAGAAATTCATATGGTGCCAGTTGTCTGATAAGAATGGAAGTTATGAGTTTCCATGAGGAAAGAGTGAAAAACACGTGGAAAAGAGAAGAAACTACCATCTCAGTTTGGGCTTTCCACCTCCAATTTGAAATTGCAGCTCATCATAGAATTCTGTGTTCCAATCCAAGGGTGATTCAAAATTAGAACCAATTGCTAGTGCATGGAGTAATTCACCACAAGGGCTCGGAAGAAGTTCCTACGCTTATTGAGTTCACATAGTTTACACGGCTCACATGAGAACCTACTCCGAGGAATATCACTCTCAATATGCAAAAGAGCATGGAAGTTGGTTTCAAAACAACCGGACTGTAATGTCTACATAAAAAGAGTATAAAAAGATTTTGTGATATTGACTATTTTCGTGGATGATTCCCTGATGATAGAAAATTTCGCGGTCATCGCTGACATCGCGTCATGAAAGATGTCTCTAGGAAAGTGGATATACATGAGCTCCCTCATGCGCATGATGACCCTCTTACCACGGTTATTCTCAATGATGTGACCATCCCTATCTATGTCATATGACGGTGGGATGGCAGCTGGTGGCGACATGGCCCTGGGAGTGTCTATGGGGGTGCTCTCCGGTATGGGAGATGTGGCCATAGGAGTGTCTACCGAGGTGGCCTCAGGTATAAAAGATGCCCCACCGACAGGAGAATACTGATGTTGTGGGGTACCGAGGGAAGAATAGCCAATGAGGGGCGTCTGGATCGGAGAATAAATAAGGGGGGAAATGGAGGGGAGTGGGCTGAAACCCCCACGGTGAAACGTGACCCCACGACACATAGCCAGGAGGAAATGACTCAGTGGCAGTGGGTCCAGAGGGAGGAAAAATGAGAGGGGTAAAAGTAGGCATGTCGGGAATCTTAGGTGTGACGGATGCAGGAGTCGCAATATCGTGTGACATGCGTGTTGCCTCTTGGGTCAGTGTATCTCAAAGTAGGGACTCCCCACGACGAGGTGCGCTATGCGGACGTGCAGGACTCATGACCATGTCATGGTCGTCGCCACATCCTCCACAACAGGAGACACCGAGGCGGCTCGTCCTCCGCCTCTCCCAAGAGTGTCGGGAGGAAGCACTGATAGTAGTGACATGGGTGGGGGTGTGACCCTCGTCGGAGTGACCCTCATGGGAAGGGAAAACATGTGATTGGTATACACGAGGAGTAGACTGAATCTCCTCGGTTGATGATGTGTACTCAACCAATTGAGAGGAGCTACGAGCCTCACATCGAGCCCTCAAGCGTTGTAAGACCCTATCATGCTGCGAGGAAGGCAACTGATCAAGGTAGCTAATGAGCTCACTCTCACTCATAGAGGAAAGGTGGGAGGACCCGCGACTATGGCCTGACCTCTGACTAGGGGATCCTGTATCTGACATAATGGGCACAACGGAATAAGAGGGATAAATACTGCAGACAACCAATGGGAGTCTTAAAAATTAGTAAGAAAAAAACATCACCATCTCTCTCTCTCTCTCTCTCCCTCTCTCTCTCTCTCTCTCTCTCTCTCTCTCTCTCTCTCTCTCTCTCTCTCTCTCTCTCTCTCTCGCTCTCTCTCTCATCCCGTGGGCTTAAGAAAATAGAGTATTGTGAAACAAATGCCAAAACTTTTATGTATACTACCTCATAGCTACAACGTCAATACCAACACATATGTATTGTCATATTCACAACCATTTCCAGTTCAAACAACAATGATGACCCAAATTAAACTACATTGAGGAGTAGACATCAACAGGAGGCTCACTGGCCCCGCAAGTGAATCGTACATAACGAGGGGTTGTCTATCCTATATATGAAGAGATCAAAGAGGAACATGGTGTGTAGGACCATGGCAGTCCTTGAGTCTGACGGTTTGTAGCATCGAAGAGAGAGAAGAATGCTGCTACTTCAAACTCAACACTTCAAAGTGGACACTTGTTTGAATCTAGATGAACCTCATGCAACCATTTCGAGTTATTGAGTTTGAAGTAGCAGACATACTTTCCTCATTTCGATGTGGTGAACCATGAGGTTCAAGAATGCCCACGGCCTGCACACCATATGCCTCTTTGGTCTCTCCACTTTTATGCAAGACACCCGTTTGGCACAGACAACTCAATCGAGGAGCCAATTAGCCCCCCTTGCATCCTCAATGGATTCATGTGTTCACCAATATTGTTAGGGTTATGGTTTGTGGTTAATTGGAGATGGAAAAATAAACTTATATGCTGGTATGGCCCTCGTAGCTTTGACTCAAGACCTATAAAAGTTTGGACTATGATAAGTTTATGAGCAGAGGTATATAATCTAGCATCTATGAGCTGGTAACAATCTAACATAAAATTTGTTTATGATCTGAAAAAAATTTATGAGCAGATGTTGGAATCGGCCTTGGAATAACAGTGGTATACTGAATTGAACAGAAACATGTATTTCGAGGTTTGTTCCGACCTCCACTGATTCTCACCACACTAATCAATAGATTCATCAACAAAAGGTACAGATTTCTTTCTAGGATGTCTAGATATGTTTTCATTAACTAGAATAAAATTGAATGTAGTCCTACACTACAGAACGTGCATCTACAACAAAAGTGTTGCGAATGGGTTTGTTTCTTTGAATTTTCTTGCGCAAAAGCTCACAGGAGCCTAGACACGCAACTACAGATCACAGAACAGATTTCATTCTAGCAATCAAGACAGCGGAGGACAAGGAGATGCACGAAATAGAACAACTATATTATCAGTTTGATTTTTTAGAGTGAGGTGGTCAGTGTCTCGCTCGTTGACGACCTGATGCTCTGCTCTTTCGGAGTTCACCATTTCTAACACTCCCTCTTGAACTTTGCAGCTTTGCACGTTTACTTCAATTATCTTTCTTTGCTTTGCGAAGAGTGACTTTTCGAGTGGCTTTGTGAGCAGATCTGCAATAAGTCTTCAGATTCTATGTACTAGACCTAGAACTCTCCTTTCGAGATCAAATCTCGAATGTGATGGTACTTCAAAGGTATGTGTTTTGTCTTTGAATGGAAGAGAGGACCCTGGGACAGATAAATGGTACTCTAAGAGTCCATCATCATTGTGCATGGTCCTCCTTGTGGTATTTCAATTGCCTCCAACATCATTTGTAATCACACTACCTTGTTTGCCACCTTTGAAGCTGCGACGTATTCAGCTTCACAAGACGATTGAGCTACCAAGATTTGCTTTTTGCATATCCAGCTGATTGCAACTCTGCACGCTATTGTACATCCTCCAGTTATGGACTTGTTGTCATCTTTGCAGCTCACCCAACTTGCATCACTATAGTGGTGCAACTCGAATCCTTTTCTTTCATTTTTTGCTGTGTAGGTTAATCCCATATTCTGGGTACCTTTCAGATATTGTAGGATTCATTTTTCCATTTGCCAATGTGCCATGCCAGGATGAGAAGAGAATTGGCTTAATGCTTAAAAAGAGAAAGCTAGATCGGGTCTGGTACAAATTGTAAGGTACATCAGACTATCGATTAAAATTTTGGTAGGGTATATCTGCTGTTTTCTATTTTTTCTCTTCCGTTTTTGGGCAATCTTGCTTCGTCAGCTTGGCACCAACTATCATTGGTGTGGCCTTTTCTTTGGAGTCCATCATGTGATACTGCTTGAGCACCTTTCTGGCATATTCAGACTGACTCAAGTGCATTTTGTCTTTTATTTGATCTCTTCTGATCTCTAGCCCGAGGCATTTCTTTGCTTCTCCTAGATCTGTGATTTCATAATTTTCAGAAATCGCGTCATTGACTAGCTACGTAGTGAGTTCCCTCTCCCATCCCAGGACATGGAATTCGCACGAAAATGGATGAGGAGCCGCATGGGAGCTGTGTTGAGCCACCGCAAATCGGAGATTCGAGATGCAATGAAAGCCGAGAGAGGCAGGTCTTCCTACGTGGAGAAGGAGGACTGAAAGCATGCAAAGAAAGAGTATTGAGATGATCCAAAAAGCTTCAGACAACAATGAGAGGCAGCCAGAGTCCGACTAGAGACCACATGGCCTTCTCACATGGGCATCAATGATGAGGGATATTTCCGAGCCCACTTTGTAAGTCTACCCTATACCCATTTGTGATATTTGACTATTGATTATTTGTTTTTTTTTTGCTCTTGGGAGTTGTTCGTAGGACACGTTGGAATAAAATACTCTATTTGTATGATCAAAATCTGGAATGTTTGTGTAGCGATCCATCGTGGGGCATTCTCCCACACATGATGAGTATATATTTGAGTATTCCCATGGTACGCAGGCAGTAGTCGAGTTATTGGAGAGGCAGAGCATGCATATAAACTGGGATGCAGATCCTCAGGTACGACATGAAATCCATTTTATGTTTTTTAAACTTCAACTATTCTCTCTGACTCCCATACGATTGTTCAGAAGACTAATTCATGTGTCTTGTGCATGTAGGAACAACAAGGTCCACATGACAGACATGATGAGGAGGATTAGGATAGGTCTAGTTAGTGTTTTGGCTCTATAGCTAGCCTTTCCATATTTACAGATGCTTGTGCACATGTTTTTACATCTATCATTTTTATTCGTACATTTGCTAGCCATCTTTCGATGCAGCTAATTTTTTTTATGTAATCTTGAACCTTGACTAATCATGTATTTGAAATGTATTTGGCCTAAAATCATGTAGAAATGTTTAGTTTATTGATTATAAAGTGTAATTATTGTGGTTAACGCGTGATTATTGTGGTGTACTGTAATATATTCAGCTATGATTGAATGCATAGAATCACTTTTTTTGTTCTACCCTAGACCCTTGACTCATTAATTTGAATTTACTTCTTGCACTAATTAACTCTACATGGTTGTCCGTTCTGAAAATATATCTTATTGCTTGCAAAGATTATTCCAAATCATGTCCCCGATGTCTCATGACACATCTCCAAGTCACGGATCTGGCCGTAGTAGCGGGTCGTCCCGTTTTTCATCCATGAGTGACAACCAGGTCCTCAGTTATATGGATGGGATGTCTCCCTCGCGTGCAGGCAGGATTATGGAGAGACTACAGGCTCATTGGGATGCATGAAGTTCAGGTAGGTTGTCCACATCATCTCATTCTGAGGAGATTTAGTTCCCATAACCCTCCGACTGAGGTGTTCCTCCCTTCCATGAGGGTCTATCCAGCGGGAGTCCCTCCTCGCGCACTCTAATGCAAGTGCCTCTTCTCGACATTCTGGCAGGGAAAAGAGCAATAATAGGAGGAGTCGCCTTAGTGGTGGCTCTTGTTGTGGCAGTGACGCTGACGATGTCGTGCTTCATGGGGCCTCTAGTCCAGCACATCCATCTAGCAGGCCTCAGCGTAGGTCTTCCTTACTTCGAAAAACCCTAACTCAAGAAGCAACGTCGATGGCACGTGATACTTTGACTCCTGCATCTGTCACACCTGATTCTCCCGGCACACCCACACTGTATCCTCACATTTTTTCTTTTTTGGTACCCATGCCCCCTATGGTGGTCTCCATGGCATCGTGATCCCTCTTGCCAGCCACTCCACCCATTTTTTTTCCCATTCAAACCCCTATTGGTTACACTCCCACCCAAACTCCTCCCCAACCTTCTCCTCTTCATACCCCTCCTCACTCTTCTAGTGATCGTCTTCAAACTCCTCCCTGAATCATTCATATTGTAGTCAGCTCCCCCACTCCTCTTGACACTCCCTTTGCCACCTCTCCGTCAGTTGACGTATTGCCATCCTATGACATAGATGCGGAGAAGCACATAGTGGAGGATGACCGTGGTGGTCGCGCCATCACTCACATGAGGCAACTCACACATGTGGTCTTCAACAGGGACATTTTCAAGGACTGGCGCAAACAAAGTGATGAAAAGAATTATGTCATTGACCAGTGGAATAGAGAATTTTCAGTCCCCTCCCCTGATTTGGAATTTAGCCGAATATGGATGGGACGACGCATGAGAAGCGTGATGAATCACCGCAAATTAGAGATTCGAGATGCGGTGAGAGCTGGCAAATCTCGGCCATACAACGTGCACAAGGATGATTGGAAGTTTGCAAAGAAAGAATTTCAAGAAGATCCAGATCGTTTCAAGCAACAAAGAGAGGTAGCTAAAAAGCGAATGGAGACGGCATGGCCCTCGCACTTGGGCAATGGTGGCCAGGGTTCTTTTCATGCCCATTTCGTAAGTCTCCAGCCACCCATAAGTTGAATTTGTTTTGGTCATGATTCATATTTTATTTGTGGATTTGTTTAAATTAAATTACAATTCCCGATTTGTCAGTTCACGCAGAAATATGTCGTAAAGCGGTCTCCCACAAAAGATGAGTACAAGTATGCATATTCCAACTACTTGCAATCGTTACTCAAAGGAGTGAGAATTGACTAGGATGGATATCCTAAGGTATGTATCATGGTTTCAACATATGTTTTGACTTCACCATATTCATTCGGTCAGACACTCTAACAACATCATTTACAAAATTTACACATCTTCGTTGCACGTAGTTATCGTAGTCTCAGTCTCGTGCATCACAGTCACATGAGTCTGATGACCATGGCCAGGATGGGGACGATTCAGCTGGATTTAATAATTAGGCGTTTCATTTCGATATGTTTGTAACTTGAACATTTATGTATCAATATATATAATTTGTTTAAGCCTAGTCCTATACATGGCTCTTCAATTGCATGTAGTCCAGTTTTAGGATAGAAGGGAGCCGTTTGATTGGGTTATAACGATGTTCATGGAAGTACCTTGGCCACCACTTCCAAGGTGAGAAGGTCCCTAAAGTCTCCTCTAGCTTGTTGGCGGCCGCCCGTTGTTGTTTGAGATCAACTGGATTTTCGAGAAATTCTTTCTTCACAAACTTCAAGTCTTCCTTGTGCCTTGATTCGGATGGATATTCTAGATCTGAGTTATATATGGCTTCAAGATATACTTTAACTTCACTACATTCATGTGGCTAACTTTCACTCTCATCACATTTATCAGATAACTATATTATACTCATGGATGCAGGTATCACAGTCTCAATCCCATGCATAGCAGTCACACGAGTCTGATTGCAATGTCAAAGGCCAAGACAAGGATGACTCAGCTAGATCTAATTATAATTAGGTATATTTCAATAATCCAATTTGTAACATATCTCTCTACTTGGAACATTTATGTATGAATTTAAGTTTCCTTCATCAATTTTTAAGTGCTTGAAATATAACTCAAATAAATTTTGCAAATTTTTTTATTGACAATAATGAACAAATGATTTTGCTTACCAACTTCATAAGAAGTGGTGCAAGAAACTCCTAGGGCCGGATGGAGTCCATTTTTAGGGTGAACTTTTGATAGAGATATACCAACGGATGCCCCTCTGTATATTCCTCAGAAACGGCACCTTGCCAATAGTTTGTTTGGGAGGGATATACCGAGGGCCCTTGGTATATCCCTCGGTATACCCATGCTATAAACAATGCAAAAACAAGGTGAAGAACCCTCGATTACCGAGACAGTTATCAAAAATCTCGTTCCGAGGTATAGTTCAAGGTGTATACCGAGGGTTGCAGTTTTTTTTCAAAAAAAAAAAATTCTTCATAAAAGCCTCGATAATAGGGTCAGAAATCCTCCATAATGTTGCAGTGTTGGTTTCAAAATAGTCATGTCCATGCACAAACGACTAAATCAGTTTGAAGCTCCCTAATAGTGGAGACGGTCATTCACAGGTAACAGAAAATTGAAAAGTATTTTTTGTTGGGTACTTCTACGAGAAGCTGCATGCAAACCTGATGAATGAAAACGAGTAAGCTAGCTACATTACCAACATCTAGTCTTAGTGCATTGCAGTACGATTGGGAATGAAGCTACTGCATGAATTGATCAAAGTAGCAGTTCACTAGAATGATCTTCCTTTACCTATCCAGTGTAGAAGCTGTTAAAGTAATGACAGATTCCAGCATGATTGGACCCAGAAAAGTTATTCTCAGAATGCAAAGCATCCAAAACTTCATTCTCATAATGCGAGGCACCATAGATATATCATCACTCCTCTAATTTTATGCCAACTCAGATTTTCAGATTCTTTCGCATGATAAATTTTTTTTTTTCTTCTTACTTATGTCTCATGCAAACCAAAATAGGGGTTTAAGATTTTGCTTAAAAAAAATCAACAATCCATACATTCGATTTTCTCCTTAATTGGCCTTGTTGTACCCTAAAAATGTTTTTGCCTTAAAATTTAAGACCACAACCACATAATATACTCTAAAGTTGACTTTGTTACAAACTCCATTGACCGACCTCATCACATATAGTATTGCCTTTGCAATGCAAGGCCAAAAATTAGGCCACCTAAATACCATCAAAGTGATCGTTCACATGTCAAATCTGAACATTGTCATGGCACATGGCAATTACTAGACTGGATCTGGATGCTTCATTTCTTGCCCAGTTGCTTGCGTTGCTCCAGTTTTTTATGTCATTTCGGAACAGCGAGCTTTTCTTCATTTAGCTGCAAGCATCATCGTCATCATATAATATGTACACATTTTGTCCTCCAGCTTGAGTTGAGGAGGACCTCAAAATTATATTGATTTCTAAGATCCTGAGTTGCGCTAGCAAGCAACATCAGGTACCAGTTTTCTTCTTTTTGTCATACTTTTCAAGCTAATGGAGATCATCATGCTTTTGATCCTTATTATCTCTGATTCACTTCAGCAGATCACGCTTCTATATATAATTGCCCCGTGGAATGAATGAAAGTACTTTCACCGGTACATGCATGCAAGCAGCTGCTGCATGCTCACGCGGATGCAGCGCTAGCAATATTATTGATCGACTCTCTGATCAGTACTTTATCGACTCCAGTACAGGCTGTTGCTGATCAGGTATATATAGCGTCTCATCTTCTGTCAGAGCTTCTGTTTCAGACAATTGAGAAACTTGAGCCATTTTATCAAAATTGTTGAATATCCTGATTATAAAGGATGAATAATATTGGGTCTTCAAATTACAATTTTGAGATTTTGGTAAAAGCCATTACGTTACCCATTGTCTGTGTTCTCATACAATGCGGATTGAAAATAGCATGTTTTACATTGTTTTTGGATCTCGAGATCTTGACCCCAAGTTAGAGTGGATACAATGACCTATTAGGGTAGATTTTAGGATTAGGGTATGATAAGTTCAGAGGTGCCCTAATATGCTCAGATCCGAGCTTGAAATTTATAAATACATGATGGGATCTCCATCAAATTACCAAGAAAAATCGAGTTTTTCCACTTCTATCATCATTGTCATTTGGTGGCGAGTTCTAGCTATTGGATGTGAGTGTTCCTATGCATTATTTGCTTGGTTTGGAAGGTACTGAACATTTTTACAGGTATGAAAAGCTTGCTGTACTTTACTTTGCATTTGATCAAATCTATGTGCCTAATGTGGAGTTAAATGCCAAATTTGCTAGTTTTGGTAACTAGTCTTGATTCTAGCTCCTAGTTTGGATCTAGATCTTTTATTTGTGCATCCTCCATCACTTTTAGGAATGATTGGGATTCGTTTTGCTGTAAAATTTTGTGAAATAAAGTATAGAGCCTTACCCAAGGAAGGTACGCTCATAGGACCACATGAGTCATTGTCTATTAGTGACAGAATAGACTTGGCCCTTTTGGCCTGTCCTCTTGGAAATCTGGTTCTAGGTTGTTTGCCTAGTAAGCAACTTTCATAGACAGATTGATTAGTTGTAGTAACAACATTTATATTCATGTCCTTGACCATTTTGTTATGATGCATATACAAGATTGAACATATGTTTAGATGTCCTAATCTCTGATGCCATAAATTAGCATTTGAACAACTCACAGAAAGTGCAACATCGTGACTCAGTATGTACAAATTTTCTTCTCTATAAGCAGAGAGGATTTCCTTTGAGTTCTCATCTAAAATAATACATCACCTAGTAGTAAACAAGGCTCCATAGCCTTGATCAGTGATCTTGCTAATAAATAGTAAGTTCTTTGTTAATCTGGGTACATAAAGTACTCCATTAAGCTGCCTAATGATGCCATCAGAGAACTGCAATTGAATAGACCCTTGGCCTTCAACTTGGTGTGAACTAGAGTCACCAAAGAAAATGTATTTTGATTTTGTAGCTATGAGTGCAGAGAAGAGGTCCTTGCATGGCGTCATGTGCTGAGAAGCACCTGAATCAAGATACCATTGATGGGCATCTCTACTGGATTGATCTTGTACCAGCACTTCCTTCTCTTCATCTTTAGATCCTATGACTATGTCAGAGTTGCCTTCTTGGTGCTACTGCATCTTCTTCTTTGCTTCATTGTGCTTGAGGATTCGACAGTCCTTGATCTCATGGTTGGTTTTTTTGCAATATCAAAATAGTCTGGTCTTGGACAATGATTGGTTGTGTTGTTGTTGTTGTGGGTGTAATGCTGATGGCTATTCTGCCTTTGACTTCTTATCCTTGAAGCCTTTCTTCTTCTTGTATTGCTGCTTTTTTGAATAGAGTGCCATGGATTTGGTACTCATAGATGTGGACAAGCTTTTCCTCCTAACTTCTTCCTACAACAAACTTGTTGTCAATTTTTGGAGAGACTGCATAGGAGTATTGCTCAAAAGCAACAGTAGATTATCGTAGGAGGATGGAAGACTGGCCATAAGAGACATGGTAGAGTCTTCTTCTGAGATAGGGGAACCTATTGCAGCTAGTTGGTTTAGCAATTGTTTGAACTCGTTCAAATGGTCGCTGACTGAGGTGCCTTTACTCATTCTGAGTGTCAGTACCTTCTTTCCCAAGAAGAGACGAGTCAAGACATCTAAGGTCTCGTAGATGCTAGTGAGTATATCTCATGCTTATTTGGAAGTAGTGCAGTTGGATACATGAGCAATTTGAGTGTCTTTAAGGTTCAGAGATACAATGGCAAGAGCCTTGCCATCCTTGGCTTCCCAAGATGGGAGCTATTCTGGTCCTGCCAGTTTGTCTATGGAACTGTTGACGTATTCCCATAACTCCTTTTCAATCAGAATCATCCTCATTTTGAACTTCCACATGTGGAAGTCATTTCTGTTGAATTTCTTGATCAAGCAGATCTCTGAGGTGCCTTCCATAGTGATCAAAATTAGACACAAACAATTTAGAATAGCTTTTGGAAAAAGATCATGGACTCTAGTAATCCACTGAACCAGCGCTCTGATACCACTTCTGTTGGTGTATGATGGTGGTCTATGTGATCTACGATTGATTGCAACTACAGCAGAGCCGTGACGGAAGCAAAACATGAGAGACGATTACGATGTAAACGATGTCTCTACCAACAATAAGAAAAACAATTATGAACATAGCAGTAACTACGTATTTTAGGAACAAAAATTGATTAGAGAATGGAATCAAAAGTTTGTTGTCCTTTTGGGTTATCAGAGTAGGAGTCTGACACTACCGTAACAGTAGCATTGTGAAACATTAGGCGTCTTTAACAGCCATGCGATCCTCTATCTCTGATAACCGTGTTTGTGTGCAAGAGAGTGAGAGAGACAATTGCATTCAATCAAGAACGTAATTATTGAACAGTAACAAATCTATATAAAAGAGAGAATCGGAACACAACACAGTAGCGTTGATAAGCACGTATTCCTACTTACAGATTCTGAAACAATGGCTATAGCTCTAGCTCTCTGTGTGTGTGTGTGTGTGTGTATAGATCACTAACTCTAAGGAGCTAGCTACTTAAGACCTTTTGGTCATTTGAATGCTCTGTGCATCTACAAATTGTTCAACTCACTACACTTTCTAACTTCACTTTGCTCAGATGTATATATATATATAGTTGTCAGAGAATCTCTTATTCTAATTATAGTTTACGGAGATGATTAACAACTATTAAACAAGATCCATAGATCAGTTATTGGAGCATCATGAAGCAAGAAGAGTACAGAGTAATGTATCCTTTTCGTACGCAATGGGAGCGTGAAGGATGTTGGGCCGTTGTGGTCATGATCTTGTCCTCAGTCGTTCGTTCATCTGCTGATTGTTCATTCAGCTGTTGTTCATTCGTTCAGCAGGTGATCGTTCCTTCCTTCGTTGGTAACCGTAAGTGATAACTTAGGGAGCTAAACGATGAGATGAGTCAACGGTTGCTAGTTGACTTCGTAGGAACTTGCAAGTTGTTTGTCGTTTGTCGACTTCGTTGATAGCCGTAAGTAAGTTACTTACGGTGTTTGATGTGAGTTCACAGACTTCATCACAGACTTTGATCACAATTGTTTCCATCGTAGGAGATCGTAAGGGTCACTTACGATGGTCAATGAGATTTTAAGTTCTGTTGCCATTAAAGATTCTGCAAGTGCTCGTAGATAAGTAACCTACGGGTTTTAACGACTCCCTGATGTTTGCGGTTCATTGCCTTCACAAGTTTAAGTCGTGTTTCTCCGTAAATGTCAATTTAATGGTGCTCTTCAGTCAGATCGTAGGCAGGTGATAGCTTTGTGGTTCTGTCTGTTTCTGACTTTGCATGTATTTCTGTAGACTGATTCAGAGAAAGGAAATTTTTTTGAGAGATGAAGGAGGGCAAAGGGATGAGTAGGAGAAGATTAAACACTAACAGTAGGTGATGATAGCACTCACACTATTGAAGGTAAAGGTACGGTAAGATTAAGATTCCAGCATGATCAATTCAAACTACCGTCAAAAGTCTTGTATGTTCCTAAACACTCTACAAATCTATTATCAGTAAGTAGAATTACAGATTTAGATCATATGGTGGTGCAAAATTATCGATAGGAGCAATAAGATCCTTGCACTCGACAAGAGACAAGGATACTTATATAGATTGGCACATTGTTATTCTAATACTAGTCAAGCCTTGAAAACTTATGTTCTTGTCAATAAAGCATTACTATGGCATCATCGCTTAAGACACTTGAATTATTCATCTATATCAAATATGTCCAAACAATCCCTAGCACTTGATCTCGACTATCCAACCGACAAAATCTATTTCCTTGTCTATCATAGCTGCATCCTTGGAAAGTAGACTAGGATTCCATTTAGATCAAGTATAGGCATGCAGCAAAAAGTCTATTAGATGTTGTTCATTCAGATATATGTGGACCTATGCAGACTCCATCATTGCTAGATGCAAATTATTTTATTACTTTCATTGACGAATTTTTTAGAAGAACAACTATTTATTTCATTAAGCAGGAATCGAAGGCTTTCAACAAGTTTCAACAATTCAAAGAGCATGCAAAAAATCAAACTGGCAAAAGAATCAAAGTACTGAGGTCTGACAAATGGGGGAGAATACATCTCCACCGAATTCAAGGAGTATTGTCTTAACAATGGCATTGATCAACAATACATTACCTCCTATTCACCTTTGTCGAATGGTCTTGTTGAGAGAAAGAACATAACCTTACTCAATCGACAAAGTGTATGCTTGCGCATGCGAATTTCTGAAATCCTTTTGGGCTGAATTTGTTTCAACAACAACCTATATTCAAAACAGATGTCCTACTAAAAATCTCTCAGCCAAAACACCATACGAATTCTGGACGACAACATTCCATATCCTTAATAGAATATCATGAAAGTTTGAGTATATGGTCATCACAAGGGATGAAAAAATCTCATTGGCAAACAAGAGCAGCATTTCATAAAAACACACAACATGATGGCCTCAATGCTAGACACGGATATATCCGTCAGTTATTTCAATGGTTCTATGGACAAAGCACAAATATGACATCAAATAAAATCTACAAATTACATCAAGTTCAGAAAGACATGCAAATTTATACATCAAGAAAGGTAGATTGACAAACATAACATTGTACTATATATTTGTAATTTGTTTTGGAAAAAAATAATTTCCAACTAATTGAATATATCTATATCTCCTTGCCATCTTTTTTTCTAGTACCAGTTGTATTTTGTTGTCGTGGAATAATTCTCTTTTTGCAAATGGATTCAGAAGATATGTATTTTTCTTTTCTCAACATAATTATATGTAAGTTGCACACAAAGCAAAATGAACAGATCAGAAAATAGTATTCTCGTGTCCATAACCTAAAATCTTGAGTACAATTGAGTGTTTAACAAAAATTATTTTATGTGGTTTAATGAACTTATGACCACCTAAAAAATGAGACAATGTCTTTACTACCATGATAATTGTTTCGTCTTAAGCACTGAACTTTGAATGGGCAACACAAATCTCATGGTTTTTGAAAAATTTGAGATAATTTTCAAGGCCGTTGTCTTTGTTAAATTTGCCTGAGTAGGTTCAAAAGCCACCTTGTCGAATGGCAAATTCGTCAATAAGTATAGCCTCTTGAAAATATGAAAATTACATAACAAATTTCTTGAGTGAACATGGTGACCAAAAAAAAGAGAAATAACATAAAAACCCAATTTTTATAATTTTGTAATTTTTTTAAAAAAAATGTCTATATTTAAAATGCTTTGCAAATTTTCTATTTCCATGCTAAAAAAAATCGTCTTTTGTGAAAAAATAAAATCTTACTAAAAAAATAGATATAAAATTCTAACAATATATTGAATTTTGCACATATTTTAAATTAATTAATAATAAATAAAATTATTAGATATAATAACTACAAAAATCAACAAACAAATCTATTTTATTTATTTGAAAAATTATCTATTAACAAATATTACAAAATATTAAAATATTATTGTATGAAATAATTTTGCATGAATACAATATAGATTCAAATTAATATTTTTTAAAAATTTTAATTTTTAAAGTAAATTGTACAGTTTCAAAAAGATTTTTGCAATTTAGGTCTACAACATAAAAAAATAATTATAAAAAAATTTACTTAAACATACATCTAAAATTACATAACTTCTAAAAATACTAAAATTATTTAAAAAAAATATTGTTCTTAATATCATCATAATTAATATCATCAAAAAAATATCTATATTTCAAAAGATGATATGTATTAACAATTTCAATAATTTTCGCGAATATGATTTTAGAACAAATTCAAAATAATATTATCATTCGAGAGTAACATTCATTAAAATAACCATATAATAATTTACCTTATAGAGTAACATTGAAAAATAAATTTTAAAATATTTAAAAATATTTCAAGTAGCAAATAGTATTAAAAAATATAAATGAATTTAAAAACTTCATGACAAAAAAGTTTGATATTCATATGCTCAAAATAGTCAGATGAGTACACTATTCTCAAAAGTCATCAAGGTCATTGACATATTTGGTCTTTTATGGAGGAGATTCAATAGAAACAACGACAACCTTTTCTACGGTTTTCTCTATAATTATAACATTGTAATCTTGAACTAGTACATATGCAAACTCCCTTGTGTCACCCACTTTCTCACTAGCGGGAGGTTGTGGTTCTTTCGATAGTGAAATTATAGAGTCTTCGTCAGATTCTATAGACTTTTCTACTTCAGTTAATTCATCCGGCAAAACAGAAATAGATTTTATTTGCATTCTTATAAATTCTACTTAGCTAGAATCTAATTCTACAACAACATGCCTGTTTTTTTGCGCATGCGCTTGTAGTGCCACTACCACTAAACAAATACGAAATCCAATCTGTTGGGTGTAACAAAATTTCAATAAGATGATTAATTAATTGTTGTGGCTTTTGATAAAGACAAGCCACAGAACTTGTCATCGGATTTTTTAACTTCTTTGTTACTGTTGAAAATTGGAATAAGTTCTCAAAGTTGGTCAGTCCGGTGGTGTTGTAGTGCAGCATCAAACGTTTGTCATCTAGTGAATAATAATCAATGGTTATGTATTCAATCTCGTTGCACAACCGTGCACCACTAGCATTGCAAACATTGCGCTTGTACCTACAAAAAATAAAGGTAGATTATTATTTTAAACAATGATCTATGCTAAGCATAGACTATTTAATGAAGTTAAGTTTTATAGTTAAAGTTATAATATATAGTATTTTCAATCCCAGCATTGCAAAAAAGTTAGAAGAGCTTTTTGCACTGAAGCCGACTGTCAACTTGAAAAAAATATTACAACTCTTCAAATAGGAGAAGTTATGATTTCAAGAAATCTTTGCATCACACTATGGATTTCAGTGAATTTGAAATGGAGAATCATCATTTATAGATTCTTTCATCTGAAATACATAGGAGATGTTTGTTATGCAAAGACTGTAGGGTCTTTTCTTTAAAATTTTTAAAATTTTCCTACAATCTCCTTCTTCCACAGTGTAGAAACACAGTTAATCATCGACACATATTAGGAAGAAAGTCTCTGTTGAATCCTCCTCGACAATAGTCTCACCCCGTGCCAATATTTCTCTGTGTTTTTTTTCTGCCTTCGTTTTAAGAATATGTCATTTAAATTGCTCTAGAAGGATTTTATTTTTCTTGTCTTCAGTCGACTGAAAGAAGAGAGAATACAACTATGCTTAGCATAATATATACAAAACAAGTAATTATAAAATTTTGATTTTAAGAAAGGTACTAAGGATGAACATGATAAATAATTAACAAATTAAATCTATGCTAGGCTTGAGATCAGGCTAACAAAGAGAATATAATTGTTATGCTTAGCATAAGATATGAATGTTCAAAATAAAACATAAATATATTTATATGCTAAGCATGAGTGAAGTGAATACCATATCTTTAAATAATATCAAAAAAGAAATGAGAGTTTCATTACAGCTCAGCCCTGTTATTAGGGCCTCTTGAACATTATGAATAATTTATGTCTGTATTAAAAAATAAATTAATGATTAGTATCACAAAAAATACCAAACTTTCAATTACTATTAAAAAATATTAGTTAAAAGTTCGTAAAAAAGGGCCGATTCAGAGGGTGCAGATTTCTCGGTACCCTCAATCTTGAAAAAGACAATGGAGGAAGCTATTTTGTCACGTCTCAAAGCCATTGACTTTGAACCACGGGAAGTAAATACTAGATCCTTCTCGTCAACAATAGCATCCAGCACGTTCTTTAGACATTGTTTGAGGCTCTATATGACAAAAATAAAAAAACAATATTAAAGAACTTCGAATAATCATAATGTGATCTATGTTCAACATAGAATACAATTATTATAGTACTAAATAATCCGAAATCTAATTTATTT
>CM055106.1:23904530-24054220 GCA_029204225.1 Diphasiastrum complanatum | reverse complement strand
TTGACTTTGAGTTCATATCACCTGAATAGTTTTCCTTTGACATCTTTTGAATCTTGTGGACAAAGTAAAAACATTTGAGCATCATCCCTTCTATGTACACTTTCCAACCTTTCCTCAACCTCAGTTTTTCCTTTTTACAAAGGAAAGGGAAGGCGCCCTCCCAAAGCTGTAAAACTATACACCTCCCTTGTTTTTTTTCAAAAAATTTTACATGCACCGGAAGGTGCATGTAGAAATTTCTTTTTTGCACGCACCTTCCCCACAGAAGGTGCATTGTAAAAAGAATTACAGCTAAAAAAATACAAAAAAAGTAATAAACAAAATCACAGCAGGTAAGGACACCTCGGGCGAAGGTGCCCATAGAAAAGTTTCCGCCCTTTGATTGTTAAAGGTCTAAGGTGATAATCCCGGTTAGCTTGCTTTTAAAATTTATATTGAACAGTATTGAATATAACTATAACCGATAGCATGATCATTCTTGAAAATGTTTAACAAATGTATTTTGCTGGAGGTACTGTCACTACTAAACTGTCCTGCATTTGAGAGACACTGGTAGCACATTATCAATAGTATGATATGCCTAAAGAGTGTGTACCGAGGCTCAATCTAATCACGTATACAAAAAGATAAGAGTAGAACGTCATTGACCGTCCTCACAAACTTTCATTGACAGCCTAAATATCTTACATTATCAGGAATAAGCAAAGAGTCAAAGACCTCAAACGTGCAAATCGGTACAAACTTACAAAACTGCATACCCCAACCGCATTTGAAATGGCGATGCAGAACCAATCACAATGCAAATAGATTAACAAAGGAATCACATGCGGAGTCACAAAACGTGATGGCATCTGGATGATGGTCTATGTTAAAACTCTAGAGCTCTAGTCTAATGGCCACCACAAAGTCCTCTAGTTTGGTATTGGAAACATTAGCTCCAAATTCCAACTTACCTGAAAAGCCTTAGTGGAAAGATTTACAGCAGTCCCCAGGGAAAACACAAACACGCAGTGTAATTTGAAATTTACCCGTTGCACCGATAAGCTTTACATCTGACCACCAAAACTTCTGAAGTCAACGTTCAACTCACTGGATTTTTCTGGATCATATACGTAGGACTTCTGCCTTGGCCCCTTCACACTAATAAAATATGAAAATATTTTGACCAACATGTGCAACACGGCAAACTACCATATAAAAAGCCAAGTTCACCAACAGGTTGTGGATTCAGAACCTTCTTGCCTGTTGGCTGTAAACTAGCCAAGATGCATCCATGAACATAGATAGCATCAAGTTCTTCTTTGCTAGATATGATCCGAACCCATGCTAGCCCTTTGAAGGTACCGGGAGGTGCAGCAGCAATTTCATTCACAATGACACCAGATTTCATCTCTGTCATCTCTGCTCAAAGATGATAATGACAATGCACCTGCGAGTGAACTGCCCTTGCGCAAGTCTTGAATAGTCCGAAGGGCAGCCATTGTGCTTCTCGTAAATGCTATCTACATCCTCTCCTCGTAGCACAGAAATATTTTGACCCCGTGCTACATCTCTAGATTCATCTTCTTCATTCACATGATTGACAACAACCTCACCATTGGGAAATGTTGGAAAGATACCATGCAGGTCACTTTCACATTCATGAACAAGCTTTGACAGAAGCTCTGTGGTGAAAAACGGGCTGGTGCAGTACACTCTGAATAAATGGCATGCGCAACAATGCTCCAGTTCTTTTATCTTGCTTCTTCAATATCTTTACCAAACCTGTTAACATATTAGACAAGAATCACAAAGTATGCCATATATTGACCAATAAATGCAAGTAACAATTGTGCACGAAAATAATATATCCTTGCTAAAATAGAAAGAGTGAATTTAGCCAGCATGGAGACAAAGTACATATGCAAGAAGTTCAACATGAAACTGAAGCCTGTTTGCTGGTCTGACAAAAAAGTCACCATACTTTACCTGTGTAATTCAATGAGCTATAATTCAACAGAAGCACCATCTCCCCATGAAAAGTCACATATCTTTTCGAATCTGAATCAGTTTTTCGTTGATGAAATCGACCCTGAAGGATATCTTCACACTTGGTCCGCTCTTCTCTTGCAGCTCTTCAATCCTTTCCTTCAACTCCTGCAGTTTGATTACAAGTTAGAACTTTTACAAAAAAACTCAAATATTTTGTCAAACTAAGAGAAAAATTTTGTCAAGCTAAATTTGGATCTTTAAAAAAAAAATCAAAGAAATTTAAATAATGCAGTTTAAAGATTCACAATAAACCAAAAAATATCTTTGGATTGTATCCACTGAATATGATCTAAGGAACATTTCCTCAAGGACACTTGTGATTCAAACATTTTGCGACTTGAAAAAAAAATTCAACAAATGGAAAGAGCTGAAGGAGCACAATTTTTCCCAGCTAACCTTTTGACAACATGCACAATTCCCATCACAGTCTATGTGCAGAATTTCAGTAAAACTATTTAAGCAGAATAAACTACGTACAATCAGGATGGACTCCAGTGATTCTATTGCTGATCACATTACGAAGATCAACGATCTTCAGGATCAACTGGCTGCATTTGGTGAGTGCATTGGTGATAGAGACGTAGTTTCTATAGCTTTGACACAGCTTGTCAAATGCTTTTCAGGGCTATGTCATGAGTCTCTTAGTAAGGGAGAGACTTTCCTCATTTCATGAGTTGTGGCTTACTCATGCATGAAGAAGTGAGGAGGAAGAACCTTTCTGAAAGGAAAGGTAATGATGAGCAGGCATTTGCTTCAAAAGAAGCAGTCCAAAGGCAAGAAAAAAGGGCAAATACGATGCTAGTGATTCATCTCTTGAGCAACCAATGGGTCAAATGCAAGTTGCTGATTCTCAAAGTTCAGGTTCTTCATCTACACGTAAAAGAAAGGAAAGGATAATTGCAACTATTGCGGTAAAATATGGGCATTTTGCTTTTGAATGCCGTAAAAAGCAGAGTGAGCACAAGAAGGCAAGAAGCAAACTCGTCACTTTGTTGAGAAGGTTTGCGAACAACAATAAGGAAGACAATGAACAGTTTGAACTCTTTGATGTTTGTCATTTTATTTGCTGAGTGATTAACTGTTCTTTTTTCCTTTGAGCTTAGATGCTCCTCAAGCTTCCTTAGATATTATGGTTTCTTTTTTTCCTTTGTAAATTTTTCTTTTTTTTTTGATGGTCTCATTCTGGAACGGAACGCGTTCCGTTCCGGAACGGGCAACTAAGATCTATGCGTACTAATCAGTCCACTTGTGTGGACAACTCAACTTTCCGAAAATTTTCGAAATCAACAAACTGCTGTTATTTGCAAAGCACTGTTGTTCACATATTGTTGATTTTCCCGAAAAACCCCAAGTCTACAAAGAGCTTTTCAACTTATGATCTTGCTCATTTTCCAGTTTGTTTCAAATTTTTCAATTGGATAAGTTATGACATGAGAGATATGGCCACTTGAGTTATCAAAGCCTACAGGTCCTGAAGAAGAAACATACTATCAAGTTATGTAATAGCATTTGTGAAGCATGTGCACTTGGGAAAACAACAAAGAAAGAAGTTTCCTGAAAATGAAGCAGCCAGGGCACAGCAGGTGCTTGAGATTTGTACACTCAAATTGTGTGGATCTATGCAAACAAGATCTGCAGGGGGGCTTTCTACTTCATGACCTTCATCGATGACTTTTCATAGAAGGTATGGGTTTATTTTTTGAAGCAAAAATCTGAGGCAATCAAGTACCTCAAAATCTTTTAAGGCTTTGGTTGAAACTCAAAGAGGCAAGAAGATAAAGGTACTCAGATCTTACAAAGGTGGTGAGCACATATCAAATGAGTCATTGATTTATGTAACTCAAGTGGAATCAAGCGTCATTTTGCTACTCCAGATACTCCTCAGCAAAATGGTGTTGTTGAAAGGAAGAACAGGTCCATAGTTGAGTGTGCAATGCAACAAGCTCAAGGCTAAGGCATTGCTAAACTCTTTTTGGGCTGAAGTTTTATATACTGTTGTTTTCTTGTTAAACAGGAGCCCTATGAAAGCAATGGAGGGACTTACACCTGAAGAGGGCATATAGTGGCAATAAGCCAAAGGTGGGACTACTTCGGGTATTTGGATGTACCGTCATTTTTGTGATTCTTGTCCACCTTGAGGCGGCTCCTTCTCACCAAGGACAAGATCAAATAGGTAATGGAGTGCTACTAAAGACTCTATCCGAATCTTCCAAATAGAATAATTTGTAGAATTTAGCCTCTCACTAAATTCCAAAAGGTATGCACCAAGTGATCGCATCTTGACTCTAGTTTTTTATACACAAAGTACTTATAGGCCTCTAAGCTTCGGTTCTTCTCTAGACTTGCCCTCCTTTGCAACTTAATTTGTATCCTTTTTCAGATTGAAAGATCTTCAATGATCTTTGTCCACTTAGAACAAGCTTTACAAATCCACACACTCTATTTCACACAAAATTGAGAGAAACTGACGCCTGCAGATCTCAAAGATCTCACTCAAGTTTGCTTGCTCAAATTTGGACGACTCCTTGTTCTACACACCTTAGAAGGATCTAGGCTTGACTCTCACACACTCACAAATAAGATTGAATAGAAACAAAATGAGCTTTTATGAAACTATTGGTCAAATGTACTCAAAAATTGAGAATTTGGACATCTACAAGCTCTTGATGAATGATTAGGACCCGTAAAATCACTTTTTGGCACCTAAAAACAAATCAAAACAATAGATTTGATGATCCACAATCAAATCTCACAATTCATTTGTGATACCTATAACTTTGTCTACCATAAGCACAAAATTTTCATCAAGACGAGGTAGCTTGCTAGTTTGGGACTTCCACCAAAAACATTACTTGAATTCTGGTCCAGCACACTTCCACATGAGGACACCTACAAGCACTATTCAATGATGAAGCCCAAAAAACTCATGCTATTATGCTTGCTACACTTGCCACTACAAGACTAGCAAATCTAGCATTCAAAACTTGCCACTTTGAGACTTGTCCTTGGATCAAACACCCCTGACACCATATGAATAAAGTGACTTCTAGGATCTTGAGTGGATCTAATCAATCCACAAGAGTGATTGTTTGCATTGCTAGATACATCTACATCATTAGTCCTTGAGGACATGCCAAAAGTATTGATCTAACAAGAGCAATCTGAAACGAGATGTAAATGATCCAAAGGGCCTTCACAGTGTGAAGTACAACCTCTAGCATGAAAATAAATTACATAAGAAAATGATAGCATTATTACACAAATATTTGCAAGCTACAAGAGAGAATACACAAGCTTGATAGAAAACACTCCAAAGTTACTTGATGAATATTAGCGTTGGCTGAGCAAGTTTGGAAGGGATTATAATTATTTGCATTTTCAGAGAAGTATCATGCAAAAAATAGCGTGCATATAAACGATGACTCCCCCTATTTGATAGAACCAATCTACTGTCAAAAATAGACTCTAATCATTGAGAAATTTGCATGTTGCATATAAGCTACTATTTTTTATCACAATAACTCCAATTGTCGACGACAAGCAATCGTGAAATTTGGTTGACTGACACTACAGGAACCATAGGCGAACTATTTCAAAGTAGATATAACTATCCGCACTTCTGACTTTTAGAGAGAACTGCTTGCAATCAGATTGAGTATACTGTTGTCAGAATTTGTCATACAAATTCTAGATAGAGTTACTAGTCCTACTAGCACTCACACAAACCAAGCATAGAGATTAAAGAGAATTCAGATTATAGGAGAATTGAGCAAAGCTCTAACACTCTAAAATTATCTTGTGGTGGGGCGCCAGCCTACATATATACTTTCTCTAATCTATGTGAAAAGCTAAAAGAAAAAATATTGGATTGGGTAAGACCCAAGGTGAACTTCTAAGCAGTAAAATAGATCCTACTCTAGTAGTAGTGCGCCCACCTACATGCATAAGCGATAAAAAAATAAATTTACTATAAACAGTAATGGCCCATATGATAGCACGCAGGCATGGCCAAACTATCATTAAGGGGTATCAAATAAACATTAATTCCTAACACACCCCCTTAATGTTTACTTTGTTATCTATTACTCCTAGAAGTTCTCTAAGCTTCTGAAATTTTTCTTTGCCAAGTCCTTTGGTAAAGATATATGCAACTTCCTTGTAGGAAAGCAAGCGTCAAGTCACCAAGATCTAGTTATCAATCAATCTCCACAGAAAACAAGAGAGAAGAGGCTGGGTGCCCAACTCTAAGAGAGAGAGAGAGAGAGAAAACAACAACAGGAGCAATGGAGAGCAATGCGTAGCCAGACTGTGAAAATGGAATACACAATGAGCATGTAAGTACTCTACTTGGATGTGGCCAAATGCCACCAAACCCTAAGGTTAACCACGTACTAAATGTAGGACACCCCCAAAAGTCAAGATAGGGCCCCTAAACAAAATTAGACCCCTAAGGACCCACGAGTCAGTACATGACCAAAATTGGGTCCAACTGAACTTAAGACAAGCCTAAATAACTAAATACCCATGGTTACACAAATCTCGACCTTTTGGGCCAAAGAACCTATGGATTAACTTAACACCCTCCTTAAATGACAATGCAAAAACTGAAATCGAGGGGCATGCATGAATTGACTCATGAGTGAGACACTATAAGAAATGTCCGGTCTTGAATTACATAGGTAAATGAGACAACCAATAGCTTGACAATATAAAGTAGTGTCAAATAATTCACCATCACCTTGACTACTTAATTTCAGACCTGTCTCCATAGGTGTAGCAACCGGCTTGCAATCTTCCATCTTGAACTGCTTCAAAATCTGCCCAATGTAGCGTTCTTGAGAGATGAAAATTTCAACCCCTTCTTGTACAAATCCACGACCAAGATAAAAGTGCAATAGGCCTGAATCTGAGGTTTCAAAAACCATACCAAGATCAAGTATTACGGCATCAATCTGCTACTCATTACTTCCCGTAGTAATAATATCATCAACATAAAGCAAAATAATGATGATATAATCTGAAGTATGCTTGACATAAAGAGTAGATTCAATGGGACTATTAGTAAACCCTCAATTACAAAAGTAGGCATGTATCTTTTGATACCACATCCTCGAAGCTTGCTTCAGTCCATAAAGTGCCTTCTTGAGAAGACAAACTTTATCTTCTTGGCCTTCAACCAAAAAACCAATAGGTTGTTGAAGGTACACTTCCTCATTGAGATCACCATTGAGGAATACTGTCTTTATGTCAAGTTGCCGCAAACGCCAACCAAAGTGGGCAGCCAAAGAGGTTACTACCCTCACGGTAGTCATCCGAGCAGTAGGAGAAACTCATAATCAATCCCCTTTTGCTGAGCATAGCCTTCGGCAACGAGCCTTGCCTTGTACCTTTCAATGGTACCATCTGCCTTAATACTTGATTTTGTATACCCATTTAGAACCAATTGCCTCCTTCCCACGAGGAAGATCAACAAGAACCCAAATTTGGTTCTTCATAAGTGAGTCATACTCATCTTGCATCGCATCCTCCCAACATTTTACTCCCTTGGCCTGCTCATAGAAAATAGGTTCTTGCGCAACATCTCCATGAGATGTAAGAGCAAAATCTGAAAAATCAGCATAGTCCACTAATTTTGTAGAGGCACGTGTCTTTCCATCATAAAATGAACTTACTTTGTTGTCCCACAAAGTCGACAACAGCCACCATGGGACTGTTTTGGGCTGTCCAACAGCCATGTCTCTTCTTACAATATGCTGTCCAAGATCCTCCAACACCGCACTTGGCTGTCCAAGATCTTCCAAAACTGGTCCTTGCTGTCCAACAGTTCCTGCAAGCTGATTTTGAGCAACAACAGGCGGTTCTTGAGGAACATTAGGCTCTAAACTTGATGAGGTGTTGGGTAGGTCGAAACTGGTTGATTGCTGCCCCTTATCTCCAGCAATAGAAGATGGTACCAAATTTGGAAAAACTTCAACATTCGCACTATGTGGGCTGTCCCCCTTCAAGATATGAGTTGGGGCCACATCCAATGAATTCTTTTCATCAAAATGCACATCACGACTAACAATAATCTTGTTAGTGCTCAAATTGAACAGCCTATAGCTTTTGCTTTTACTACTATAGCCTACAAAAATGCATTTAACTCCTTCATCCTCAAGCTTTGTACGAAGTTTATCCGGAACAAAAGCATAAGGCGTACAACCAAAAGTGCGAAAGTGAGAGATTGTAGGCTTTTTTCCATACCAAACTTCATAAGGAGTTAATACTTTCAATGCTTAAGTAGGACAACGATTGCTTATGTATGCTGCCATTATAACCGCTTCAGCCCAAAACTTGTGAGGCAGCCCCTTTTGTTTTAAGCATGCAACGGGCCATCTCCATAAGTGTGCAATTCTTTCGCTCTGCAACACCATTTTGTTGAGGCGTATAGGGAGTTGTCATTTGATGTAGAATTCCCTTTTCTCGAAGAAATACACCGAACGTATTCTTAATGTATTCCCCTCCTCGATCGGTGCGTAGGGTCTTCAAAGAATGCCCAAAGTGATTTTCCACCATTGCTAGAAAATCTTTGAAACGTTGAAAAACTTCCAATTTAGCCTTCATAGGATAGATCCATGTAAAACGGGAAAAGTCATCAATAAAAGTCACAAAATAGATGCACTTCCCAATGGATTCGGTCCTCATTGGACCACAAACATCACTATGAACCAAATCAAATTTATCAAAAACCCTTATAGTTCCATCAATTGGAAAAGGTCTCCTTTGAAACTTTCCAAGTATGCACCCCTCGCATACATGCCCTTCCGGCTGCTCAATAGTAGGAATGTCTTCTACCATATTAAATGTCTTCAACTTCTTCAAACTTGCAAAGTTGAGATGCCCAAACCTTGCATGCCACAATTCAGCCAACTCCAATGATTGTGATGTACAAGCAACAAGACATGTAGAGGAAATTCGTCGCTCATAGGTATCCATAATGAATAAGCTAGCATGCATCGTTTCCGAAACAATAATCAAGAGTGATCTTTTAGGATCCTTGACAAGACACTTATCTTCTTTGAACTCAACAACTAGTCCTTGCTTCAACATAGTTGAAACCGAAAGAAGATTCTTCTTGATTCCCGGAACATAAAGCACATTTTTAATGTACTTTTCTTCACCATTAGGCAAAATGATGGCTACAATTCCAATTCCATGAATAGAATAAGATGCATCATCCGCACATTGTACCTTACTTCCATTTTGCACTTTCACTAATTTAGTGAATGCTTCTTTGCGAGAAGTCATATGACGAGTAGCACCACTATCAATCACCCATTCAATGGGTTGAAAATCAGCAACTTGCAAAACAGAATCTGGTTTCCTCATAGATGTAGTAGTACTAGTAGAAGCAATATTAGACACAAAAGCATAGTCTTGGTTGAAGAGATCACCACTAGCTTCAAGTTCTTGCTTCAAAGTAGCAAGTGAAGCACTAGTATCAATTCCTTCACTCTCCTCTTTCGCAAGCTTCTTCTTACAATCCTTGATGAAGTGCCCATACCCTTTGCAATAATGGCACTTCCCTTTCTTCTTTTGAGTGTTGACATTTTGAACTCCAACGGGCTTTTGCTCATCCTTGGAAGGAGGCCTCCCCTTTCCTTTTGACTGGCCTTTGCCCTTGCCTTTCGTGAAGAAAGCTTGATCTTGTTGAGTGTCACCCGCAAAGTTTTGCCTCGTTTGCTCCTCTTGAAGAAGCAGCCCAACAAGTTCATCAAAGGAGAGTTGTTGTCCCCCCAACCGATCTTCACTAAACAAAGAACCGATAGCTTCCAATTATTTAGCCATTACCTCAACAAAATTTCAGCTTGTAGTAGATAGGAAAGAGAGCCTTTCCACAACCAAATCTACTAAAAAATTTGCAGCAAACAAAGAGCTGAAAGTAGGAGCACAAGATGTCTTTCAATTTGCAACCAAAGTGCCCAAAAGATAATGGATAGATGGCTGTCTTTTTGCACAAAAAAACCAGCTTGAAAATTAGATTGGCTTCGATTGAAGCCTACACCGAAACCCAATTAGGAAGCCAAATAGTGTGATCAACACACACTCCAATAGGGCTGTTGAAAGCACTCTACTGCTGCTTGCTGAGAATCTACAAATTTCCAGCCACAAGTTGGCCTAACTCTGAATAGGGTTTGCTGAATTTTGGGCGCCCTCCTACACAAATGGAAACTTGAAAACAAAAACAGCAAGATAAGGAGACACCACAACCAAAAATCAGTAGCAGATTTTTGGGCGCCCTCCTCCAAACAAAACTTGCTGAAAACTGGTTGCATAAAAATCAGATTTGAGATTCTGATTTTTGGGTGCCAAAAATTGCTCCTCCAAGATCTTTGAAGGCCGCCCTCCTTCAACCTGAAAAGAGACAAAAAAGCTGATCCAAACTCCACTTGAAAAGATCAGCAAGATACTGAAATTTCGCAACAAAAAGCAGAGAGGCTCCTCTTCTGGTAGGGTGCCAACAAACAAGCTTGTTGCAGATCCGATAGCTCTGATACCATGTAGGAAAGCAAGAGTCAAGTCACCAAGATCTAGTTATCAATCAATCTCCACAAAAAACAAGAGAGAAGAGGCTGGGCGCCCAACTCTAAGAGAGAGAGAGGGAAAACAGCAACAAGAGCAATGGAGAGCAATAATGCTTAGCCAAACTGTGAAAATGGAATACACAATGAGCATCTAAGTACTCTACCTAGATGTGGCCAAATGCCACCAAACCCTAAGGTTAACCACTTACTAAATGTAGGGCCTCTAAACAAAATTAGACCCCTAAGGACCCACGAGTCAGTACATGACCAAAATTGGGTCCAACTGAACTGAAGACAAACTTAAGATGGCCTAAATAACTAAATACCCATGGTTACACAAATCTCAACCTTTTGGGTCAAAGTAACCTATGGATTAACTTTAGCATAGTCATTTATTTCTAACATTGCTCTTCCGTAGGACAATAGAATAGCTCCACTTCACCACTTTGAATCTTCTCTCTGATGAAGTATTGTTGTTCTTCAATGTGCTTTGTCTTGCTCTAAAAAACTGGATTTTTTGCCAATTTAGTAAAACTCTGATTATCGCACTAAAGTACCATAGGTGAATCTTGTACCATATGTAGATCATGTAGAATCCTTTGTAATAACATTGCTTCACTTGTTGCACTTGTAGTAGCTCGGTATTCTGCCTCTGTAGATGATAATGCAATAGTATGCTGCTTCTTTGAACTCCAAGAGATGGCACCAAAACCAAGACTAAAAACATAACCTGTAATAGATATCTATGTGTGAAATTAGAATATATCCAATTTCACAGATTTATATAGAGAAGTCAGTGATGTCATAAGGTAAACCTTATAAACAATATACGAGCAACTCAAAAAGTCAAAGGATCTAAGTCAAAACAACAATAAAAAATTCCATAAACAAAAAATCTTAGCCAAATAGCATTGCATAACCTGTAGTAGATCTTCGGTCTTCCACATCTCCAGCCCAATCAGCATCTACATAGTCCTGTAACTTCAAATCATCTCCCATAAAGAATACCAAATTTCAAAGTACCTTGGTTATATCGTAGTATCCGCTTAGCAGCTCTCCAATGAATCTATTTAGGCTTAGCCATAAACTGACTAACCATACTCACAACATAAGCAATATCTGGTCTCGTAAAAGTTAGATATATTAAGCTTCCAACAAGCTTTCTATATAACGTCTCATTTACATCCTGATCCTCCTCAGCTTTAGTAAGCTTACATCCACTAGTATATGGTGTAGAAATAGGCTTGCACTTTGACATATTGAACTTTTCAAAAAGTTCATGAGCATAGTTAAATTGAGAAATTAATAGCCATGTGCTACTCTCCATACCTCAATCCTAAAAAAATATTGTAGTGAACCAAGATCGATGAGAGATCTTTCTTGATACTCTGAATCATACTATGATCTAATCCTGTAATAACAAGGTCATCCACGTACATCACTACAATTACAATATAACCATCCTTGATCAAAACATAAAGTGTATGCTCCGAACTACTCCTCTGAAAGCCAAGCTCCTTAAAGTATGTGTCAATCCTCGTGTATCATGCCCTAGGTGCCTGCTTAAGTCCATATAGTGCCTTGTCCAACTTGCAAACCTTGTCTTCGTGTCCTGCTACTATGTAGCCCTCTAGCTGCTCCATGTAATCCATTCTAGAATGCACTCTTCACATCCATTTGTTGAATATCCCATCCAAACTGAGTTGCCAATCATAAAATTGTCCTCATAGTAGTAGATTTAGCAATTGGTGCAAAAGTTTCTTCATAGTCAATCCCTTCTTGTTGAGCATAACCTTTTGCCACCAATCTTGCCTTATATCTATAGAACCATCTGGTTTGTACTTAGTTTTATAGACCCACTTGCATCCAATGGCCTTTTACCTGTAGGTGACCAAACAAGTCTCAAAGTCTTGTTCTTCATGATTGAGTCGTACTCCTCATCCATAGCTTTCCTCCAAATATCCTCTTTTTTAGCCTCTCTAAAAGTAGATGGATCCTTGGTTTCCAATACTGTAGCCATGCAAAATGAACATCCCCATCTTCATGATGATCCTCTAGTCGGACCTCCTGTAGATCTTGATCTTCATGATGATCCTCTTGTTGATCTTGTGTTGCTTTTCAAGTCTAGCCGATCTCCTTGTCCCATGTGTACTGGACTCTCCTTGTTCCATAATAACACTATCCTTGATAGTTTCATAGTACCATCTAGGCAATCTTCTAGCTTCTAATGTAGGACGCTTCCTTGTAGGAGGTGAATAAGTATTCCATATAATTGATCTCTCCTTCCTCTTTCCTTTCTCAAGCAAGGTCACTCTAGGTGGATTGGTCTAGGCAATACATGTGTCGATTCAGGCTCCTGTAATAACTCGTCACACAATATAGGGATTCCTCCATCTTGATTCCAATCATAAGGTATCTCTATATCTTTATGAGTTGCATCCTCATCAAAGATTACATCCCTCCTTATGATGACTTTCTTATCCTTCAAGTCATACAACCTGTATCCCTTCTCTTGACTATCATATCTAAGGAATAAACACTTGGTGGCCTTAGAATCCAATTTGCTCCTGGAATCCTTAGGTATGTGAGCATAAGCAATACTACCAAACACTCTCAAATGACTTACATCTGGTTTTTGACCCATGTAAGCTTCCTCTGGAGTCCAATTCTCTACAACCTTTGTAGGACTTCGATTCAGAAGAGAAACCATCGTCTTAACTGCTTCACCCCAAAACATATTTGGAAGATTCTTACTCTTGAGCATACTCCTCGCAGTTTCCACTATAGACCGGTTCTTTCTTTCTGCAACTCCATTGTGTTTGCAAATTGTCTCTTTATACCATGATCCTTTGCAAAACACCTGAAATTCAAGGAGTCTTGGGATGTATTGAAGAACTTGTACGAGACGGTAAATCAGTCACAAATCTTGTTCTTGACTAATAAGCTACACACATTGAAGATGGGTATGGGTGAATCAGTAATGGACTAGTTTACTCGGATTATAGATGTGAGAGGGCAACTTATTGCGGTTGGAAAAAGTGTTCAAGATTCAGCCTTAGCATCCATTGTGCTTATTAGACTACCTTTAGCTTTGTCATACGAATTCTAGATGGAGTTACTAGTCCTACTAGTACTCACACAAACCAAGCATAGAGATTAAAGAGAATTCAGATTATAGGAGAATTGAGCAAAGCTCTAACACACTAAAATTATCTTGTGGTGGGTGCCAACCTACATATATACTTTCTCTAATCTACGTGAAAAGCTAAAAGCAAAACAAAAGCTAACATTACTACCTATATTGGGTAAAGACCCAAGGTGAATAAGTAGTAAAATAGATCCTAATCTAGTAGTAGTAGTGCGCCCACCTACATGCATAAGCAATAAAAAAACGAATTTACTATATATAGCAATGGCCCATATAATAGCATGCAGGCATGGCCAAAGATGAAAATATCACCGAACGTATGGCCATAAAACTGTTCTTAGTTGGATTGCCTAAAGACATCTGTCGTGAACTCAAACCAGTTGACCTTTATGATCAAGTTAAAGATGTGATGACCGATGCTATCCGTGAGGAAGACGAAGGTTCCGACGATGACTTTGACCATCGTGAAAAGAAATCTAAGAATCCGGACCGTCCTAATCACCCGAAGTCTGACAATATTGCTCAATCTTTTGAACTTCTACATCAAATGGAAACCTGGCAAAAAGCTCAACAATCTCATATGGATAAACTCACTATCGATTTCCAAACCGCCATGAAACAAATTGCTGAGAAATCCTTTCCAGCAAGGGAAAATGTTTGGTGTCCAATCTGCTCACAACATCACACAGCTAATGAATGCCCTCAATTGTCTTAGTAAACCCAAAATCAGCAAGAGCTCATACAAGAGTAATCAGTGTCATAATCTGCATCATCGCAATACAGCACCCCTACTTATATCCTGAAACTCGCAAACAGGAGTGCTACATGCATCAACATCATTGTATTTAGACCTCTAGTGATAGTTATGAACTTAATTTAACCATGGACATCCATCCATCCGATGAGATCTGAGATAGGATAGTCTATCTTCGTTAATATGAAATGTCTTTGACTTGATTTGACTTGACTTGACTTACTGCACTTTTGGCTAAATTCAGCCTAAATCGATCCAACTATGAACTTAACAATGTCCAACATAAGCTCGACACACATTTTGACACACATTTTCACTGGATATTCTAACACTGCAACTAGGAGAGCCTAGTCTAGTGCATTTTATAGAGATAGAGGTAGTAATGTCAAATTTGAAACGTTTTAAAACATCCATGCTTGAAAGAAGAGTTAAAAATTGAGACAAAAAAGTCAATGAAGCTGGCTTAGCTGCCCTGCATAACCTTGTAGTCAGTAACATGTGCAAATGTCCACAAAGGTAGCAGTATGCAAATCAAGCTTCAAAAGTAAGACAACACACCACTAATGAAGAAAATTTCCAGAAGATCTAACTCAAAGGATAACATAAATTGATAATTATTAGCAAATCTTCGTCAACATTTTAAAACCTAAAGGGGCAGGGTATACGTCACACCAGTCATCAAAACTGATACAGAAAGAAATAGCCTCTTTCATCGGACCAAGTACTCACCTGCAAACGAATGACGTACTCCTCCTCCTTCTCAATGAAAAACGTGTTGAATTTTTCCAGTTCCACGTTTAAAAGGTGAACAAAATCAGCCTCTTCTTCCGTAAGTTGATCATTTCCAGATGCTTTCCTAACTGACCTTGCCGATTTCTCTTGTTCCTCACCGGGCGTTGCAGAATTGCTCTTCTTTCCAGGAGAATCTGGTCCTAAATTGCCCTCTCTATGACTGATCTCTCCTTCAAGCTTACTTTTCTCGGATGCACCTCCCAGATCAAAATCGAAACTGCTGACTGATTTTGTTCCTAAAAAATCTTCTTCAGAACGTAGTGGGAGTTGTAAGTGACTTATTGATACTCCTTCACTTTCTCTTCTCAGTTCCTGAACTGCCGCATCCACCACAGAGGTGCAATCCTCCTCGGTACTACCAGAACAAGTAGGACTAGGTGCATCAAAGGCGGCTTCCGTGAAGCACTCCGGGGCTGAGAGAAGCTTCAGGCGCTTTTTCAAATGCTTGTATGACAGAAACTTGTCCCGCCATTCAGGCAGAGTCTCGTCAATCTGGCTCTGAAGACGTTTCCCGAACTTCATTTCAATAATGACACGAACTGCTAATCGATATCTGCTGCCGTTCTGCTATCAATTTCGCATACAACTTCGAGCAACTCAAGGTGAACTAATCATCTCGCTGTGGCTAACTCCTCTAACCCCAAACTACGCAGAAAGAACTCGAACATTATTATATCCTTGCAATATACATCCTACACTAACAAGCGACAAACAGCGTCAGGCCAGTAATGAATGGTAATTCATCCTTGACTGCAGAAAAAGTTGACATGCAACCGCAAAATGACGGTGAATCTTTTCCGAAGTAAGAATTAAAATGCTTGGCAAGATAGACCAATAGGCACTGCGCTGCATCAGATAAACAACCTAATAAGAATAACGCTCAAACTTCAAATGAGAAGCAGAATACAATCATGTGATAAACCTGACATAAGGCTGCTGAAGAACTGAAAAAGTTTTCGGAAACCAAAAAAGTCCTGATTCAACATATGAAGAAGACGGATCGAAGCACGGATTCGATACAAATGCACAATAAACTAGTATAAAAGATTGACCCGCCATTATACTGACCACGTTCAACCTTTACATTTTTGACACAAAATTTAACAAAAAAAAGCAGTTACACGGTGCGAAAAACATGCACTTACATGCGTGCGTCTCGTCGTTCATCGCTTCCAAAATCAATCCAAAACAGGATCGTCGTCTGAAATAGCAAGAATACGCATAGATAAGAATATTTGTGTTGAAGCCGAAGCGTCAGCGAAGGCTGCCATAATCGAAGCCTGGCACAGACCAAAACGAAATCCAGAAACGGGACGAAGACGAATACGCATCGTGTGTTCTACGCGCGACTGCTTGGATGCTCGCCACGCGTCCCACTTGCCACTTGGAGACTGTTGACCGGTCGACAGATTCAACGTGGCAGAATCACAACGTCTCTGAGGATATCTAATGGCTGGCGGCCTTGATCCCTCGCGTGCCATTAAGATTCAAGAGCCAAAAAATATTTTTTATTGAGCGAAAAGTGGATAAGTACAACATGAATCGCCGAAGCATATGCCCCTCCATGACGCGATGCCACCGATGCTGCTTCAACGCACCATGTGCTTCACGCGCACTTCACTGGATGCTAGCCACGCGTCACTTTGCCACGTGGAGACTTCCTAGCAGATCGTTTTATCACACGTGGCAATATCTCAATAGTACCCGGAGAGGATATGCCGGCGAACAGCCTGAGAAGTCCCTGGAGCACTGTTTGTGTAAGCGGTTGACGAATCACACAGAAGCACGTGGACAAATGGCATAATAGAAATTGGCAAAGAGACGGCCAGCAAAAGGATGGCACGTGTCAAAACCCCTAAGTAAGCCCATGAGGGGCCCCTAGAGCGGCACATTGTTAGAAAAATGAGCAAAATACAAAACCAAATTTCCATGTCATCTCAATAATTAGTATTGTGCTCGCAGTGACATCTTACTATTATGCTCTCAGCGAGATCTTACGCGCTTGCTTTTCACTTTGGTGTTGTCGAGATGATATTGTTAGGCTCTATCTTTTGTGTATAACTTACTTTTTATGTAACTTTGTTTAAAAAAAATTTGTATTCTAAAATATTTAATGATTTTTTAATTAAGCATTTTATAATTAATAATAGTTTTCAAAAATTTGAAAAGCTTTAAAAAAATGTAAGAATATTTAGGATAACTCAAAAGATGTTTCCCAAACATTAGAGTGTCATGTTGATGTTTTCTCACCTTAACCAAATAAAACAAGAGTGTCACATGTGGCAATGCACACTCTCTTCAAAAACATTTCTGGCCAACATGATTAAGGAATTGGTTGTTATTATATACAACTTGGCAATGCCATCTTTGGAGCTAAGCTTCTTAGATGTCACAACACAATGGTCTAGATTCGAGCTTGCACCTTTTTTATGGCAATCAACATTTTTATGGACCCCACTTTGAATTTGATTTGTGCTTGAGAAAGGGACATTTGGAAGGCCAAAAGGTTGAAAATGACTTGGGCTAAAATGTAGTATAGACTGTAGAGGTATGATACTTGAGCAACAATATGTCATTGCCAAAAAACAACCATTGTATTTGAATACCTTAGCAACGAAGACTATGTAGCATAGGACAACACTTGGCATGTACCATAGGACAACACTTGGTATGTAGTTGGTGATGATTTTATTTCCTATGTTGGAGGTCGGTATTCAAGACTCTATGGTACATGCAAACCTTGCTACTTGATGTAGAGTATGTCTTTAAGGATATACAAAAGTTGCTCATGGTGTAGAGTATGTCTTTAAGGATAGACAAAGTTGCTCATGAGTGTAGAGTCGTGCTTTGCAACTAATTATTGTATACAAGTTGTTTGTGATTGGTGCTTTGGATTTAAGTTACGAGTGGTATATTAATATAGATTTTATTTGGAGTAAGAAGTATACTTTGTTTCACAAAGAAAAATGCTCATGTGTTACATAGGGACAATTCAAGCATAATTTAAAATGACGGTTTCTTACAACTAAACATGAAACCAATTCGTAACTAAGCAAGTAGTACATAGGTAGCTTAATTCAAAGCTCTAAAATATAACTCTTTTGCATTAAGCTTTGGAACAATAGTCATTTTTATATGTATCCTCTCCTCCCACCTAATTTACTTTCTTACATTAAGCATTTGGGCCAATTTTTTTACCATCTCACATGTTAAACACTACTAATTGAAATTGGCATGAACTTACAAAAAGAACAGAAATAGAAGAAAGAAAGAAAGGAACATAATTCAGGAAAAAAAAACAAACTAACTAACAAACACGTGAAGAACAACTTCTTATTGTCTTTTGAATCCTCTTTTTTCGTTTTATCATGTTCGACCTCTAGCATAGACTGCACAAGATCTATGCGCGATTTGTACACTACTAATTAAAATAAGAATGAAGTTACAAAAAAGAATAGGAATAGAAGAAAGAAAGAAAGGAAAGTGAGCAGAAAAGTCTCTGATTGTCTTTCAAATCCTCTTTCTCCGTAGCTAGACCTCTGCTACGAAGGCTCGTACCTGAACCCGTTATTAAAGATCAAAAGGACCTTTGGCCAAGCAAATTGCACACGACCCACACACACACTACAGTTCGCAAGAGAGTCAGAAACATTAAAATTCCAACCAACAGATGTTTGTCCTACTTATGCAATGATAACACAATCGAAATACTCATGCGGATGCTGGCATAATCCAAAGGCATAGCTGAAACACGACCTTTCTCCTCTATTCTCATTAACTCGCATCCAAACCATGCAAAAACAAAAAGACATTCGTTGCAGAAACAATGACCTATAGCACAGACTGCACGACATCTCTGTGCGATTAGCCACGACAACACGTGGCTCACATGCACAGATTTTACGTGTTCAAATCATCATTATTTATTTTGAAAACAAAATAAATCTAATCTCATATGAATAGAACATGTGGCTCATTTTGTTGGAGTTTAAACTTACTCCTACTCTTCCTACTGCCCTCCTTCCTTCTCTCAATTTTACTCTCTCAAATAAAACTTGCAGAAAATGAACTGTTATTCAACAGTCTGCATATTTGAACTGTTTGTCGCAACAGTCTGCATTTTTCTTCGCAATTTCTGACAGGCGAAAAACCCGACACCTGACACTGTCGTCTTTCCACCTTCGGGCCATCCTGAGCAACTAAGTGTTTTGCAACACTTGTGCTAACTCGGTTTTTTGGCCATTTCAAACACTTCCAGAAATGTGGCACTGCTTCGCGAAAAATGTCACACTGCATTTTTACATGGATTCCACACAGGCGAAAAATGTGACACTGTATTTTTACACGCGATTCCACACAGGCGAAAAATGTGACATTTTGTAGAAATACATAGGATTCCAAGTACATATTGTGTACGTCTTCACGCTCTAATAACAACTGTTCTAATTAGTTAGTTAATCAACTGTTAAGCGATCTTGTGAATGTAAAGCTAGATTAATGCAAGATCTTCCAGTCATTATATATGTAAATGAGCGATTGAATCGAAGGGAGATGATGATCAATCAGAGATAAAATGACCAAAACGGGTCTTCTAGTGGTAGACTCCTTAGAGTTAGTGATTATAGAGAGATATATATATATATTCAGAACTTTAGCAATTGATTTGAGTCTATAAGTAGGATCATGCGCTTATCAACGCAATTCTGATTGTTGTGTTACAACATTATTATACGGATTCACTACTGTTCTACATCTTTGCATTCTTGTTGAATGAAATTAAATCTCACTCCTCTTACACAAACATCATTATAAAGAGAAATGTATGGCTGTCTCTGACGCCTAAATTATTTCTACATTCTCTTCATATCAGATAATCAACATTAGAGGATTGCATGGCTGTCTCAAACGCCTAATCGTTTATGCAATCTCTCTTTCACGGTAGTCTAAGACTCCTACACTGATAATCTTATTCAACACAAAAGAACAGCTCGCAATCTCGTTTTCTAAGTAATCCACGATTCTATTAACACAGTTATCACTGTGCTTTCATGATTCATAATTGTCTTTCATCATGTTGGTATCTGTAGCACTACAACACCTGCCGCGATTTTCGACGTGTTTTGCGACGTGAATCGTGAGTTTAATGTTTTTTTAATTCGTCGTGGACGTCGAAAAAATGTGTCGCTATAAGGTCGTCGGAATCCGACGTCCATAAAACATGTCACAATCCGACACGCACAAGTTGCCGGAATCCGAAAACAAAAATCCCAATCGATGAAGGGCAATCCGACATGGACGTCACATTGTGACGTCCAAAGACGTCGCTTGTGATTCGACGTGGACGTCACATTGCGACGTCCAAAAACCCTGTCGGATTTCGACGTCTGTAAATACAGAATGATCCATAAAATTGTCCGACACCCATCTGACGTCCATCCGACGTCTAGTTGGATGTCGGATTTCGACATCTCAGAAACACGTCGGAGTCCGACGTCTGTTAATAGATATCAATCAATGTATTACAAAATTGGTACTTTAATGTCGCATGAGTCTTTCTAGATCTAACATCAACTAAAATTTATAAACCCAATCTACTCGTCGTCGTCGTGACTTCCAGTCTGCATGAACACAAGCAAACAAACTACATTAATATATAATGCTTGGTCATCATTCTTAGTCCTAAATAAATATAAATCTAACAATCTATTACTACCATAGACTATGTATTTATCTATAATCTTAAATTCTAAATCAATGCAAAATGTTAAACACACTCACACACATACACTATCTTAAATAATTCTAACAATTTATTAGAAACACTATAAAAAATCAATCTATCATAAACACTATCACAATCTATTATAACTCTCTCTCTCTCTCTCTCTCTCTCTCTCTCTCTCTCTCTCTCTCTCTCTCTCTCTCTCTCTCTCTCTCTCTCTCTCTCTCTCTCTCTCAAAACTTTATTTTTTTAAAAAAGACTCCAAAATCTTTCAATGTCTTCAAGCATACATCTACACTCCACCTCTTCTCTCTCTTTTTCTCTCACAAATTACAAATCTAATAATATATCACTACCAAACTATCCTAAATAGTACTAATAATCTATTACAAGACCATTCAAAACCATATTCATACTAACGATATTCAAAACCATTTTCAATCAATGCAAAATTAAAAAAAAAAAAAACACACACACACACACACACACACACTCTATCTCTATCTCTTTCTATCTTTCACACTCTTTATCTCTTCTCAAAATAGACAAACAAACAAACAAAAAGCAAAACAAACAAAAATCAAGCACCAATCTCAAACACTGATCTTCAAGCACTGATCTTGAAGCACTCTCAAGCATTGATCTTCAAGCCCTCAAGCACTAATCCCCCTCAATCGCTCCAAAGACGCTCCAACTGCAAAAAACAGAGTGAGAGAGAAGGCGCTGAATTGCACGAATTCGAGGATTGAAACAGACGTTGGAATCCGACGTCCTCCAAACACGTCGGAATCTGATGTTTGTGCCCATTCAGGCCCCGACGACAGGTCCCAGATGCCATGGACAGGCTTTTGGATTGTCGATGTGGACGTCGGATTGTGAAAGATTTCAGATCCTTAAGATCCAATCTACTTGAATGATCTTTGGTTAGAAAGAGAAATACACTACCAGTTTCACCAATGTAGAAAAATCAGCATCTATACACAATTTGAGATGCAAACACTAATAGAACTTGATCAAACTTGAATGAAATGATTATGTACTGTTGCTGTCCATACAAAACCAGCAAGCTACTGTATTTCACACGTGTGGATCCAAAAATAGCAAATATAGATCATTCTACACATAGAATTGCAAGCAATCACCAAGATAGTGCACCAATGGATAGTAGAACCCAAGAGAACCATGTATAAGCATGAAATGAGATAGAGAAGAGAGAAGATGACTCTCTCCACGAGCTACATCCTTTTATAACAGGTCCAAACCCTATTTGGCCACTTGGCTTTCCCACCAAAATGCTAACCCTACCAATTTTGGGTCTAGATTCAATGTACCCAACTTATTCAAATTGAATCTACTCAAACTCGCATTCTATCTTTCCCACACTTTCAAAAAGTGTTTATTCAAATGAAATTTAGACTAATGAACTTTGAAAAGTCAACCTCTAAGTCTAAAACAAGTTTTGGCCTCAATATGCCAAATATGGAAATATTGCAAAATGTGATGAAACTAGTTGAATCTTTCACACTCCCTCTTCAACTAGTTTTAGCATAGACTTTGATAATACTCCAAGTGAAGTCCTATGCTTCATGAACAAGTAGTTTCCCAATGCTTTGGTGAAGATATCAGCTACAGATTCCCTTGAAGACACATGTTGAAGCTCCACCTCCTTTGCAATGACTCGCTCCCTCACAAAATGATATTGTATCTCAATATGCTTGCTCCTAGCATGAAAGATAGGATTGGATGCCATTCTTTGGGCTGATTGATTGTCACAAAAGATGATTGGGCTCTCTGAAAAATCCAGCAAGTGAAGATCCTTGATCATCCTCTTGATCCATACCATCTCCTTTGTGCAATGTGTAAGAGCTTTGTACTCGGCCTCACTAGATGACAATGAGATAGTGGCTTGTTTCTTTGACATCCATGATATAGCTCCATCACCTATGAAAATACAATAAGAACTAATGGATTTCCTATCCATTATATCTCCAGCATAGTCCGAATCCGAAAATCCAAAAAGATTAGGTGATGATCCCTCATACAATATGCCAAAATCTCGAGTTCCAATGATGTACCTCAAAACTCGCTTTCCTAGCTTCCAATGCTCCTCACTAGGATCTTGCATGAATTGACTCAATCTTCCAACACAATAGCTTAGATCAGGTCTAGTAATGGTTAGATAGATGAGTGAACCAACTAGCTTTCTATAGAGAGTAATGTCCTTGAAGGATCTTTCATTACCTCTTATAGTAAGCTTTACATGAGACTCCATAGGTGTATCAATAGCTTTTGCATCTACCATATGAAATCTTTCTAGAATAGAATTAGCATACTTCTCTTGACAATGAAAGTAGATTGAGAAGATCTAATGACTTCTATTCCTAAAATGTAATGCAAATTACCAAGATCATGCACCTCAAACTCCTTAAGAGCATTCTTGATATCCTCCACATCTTGATTGTCTCCACCACTCAAGATGATATCATCCACATAGATTAGCAAGATGGTAACATCATTTCCAGCAAACCTATAATAAAGTGAATGATCATACTCACTCATAACAAAGCCTTGAGAGAGTAAAAAAGTGTTAAGCTTAGCATACCAACTCCTTGGTGCTTGCTTAAGGCCATACAAACTCTTTTGTAGAAGACACACATGATTTGGCTTTGTTGATGAGATGTAGCTCTTGGGTTGCTCCATGTATACTTCCTCCTCAAGATCACCATTCAAGAATGCATTTGAAATGTCCATTTGCCATAGATCCCATCCATAAAGTGTAGCAAGTGAAATGATGACTCGAATGCTTACCATCATTGCCACGGGTGCAAAGGTCTCATCATAGTCAATTCCTTGTTGTTGAGCATATCCTTTTGCCACTAACCTTGCCTTGTACTTGTTGATAGATCCATCTTGGTTTGTCTTCACCTTGAAGATCCATTTGCATCCAATAGCTTTCTTGTCCTTAGGCAACTCCACCAATCTCCATGTTCCATTCTTCATAAGAGCTTGATACTCAAGATCCATTGCTTGGATCCACTCCTCTTCTTTCCTTGCTTGATCTACACTTGTAGGCTCATCCAAAGAGGTTAGGAAAGCAACATAATTTCCAGAAACTACTTGCTTACCCTTTTGATCATATGTGAGCCTTGAAGGTACTTGTCTTTCTCTTGATGTTCTCTTTGGCTTTTGACTTGATGAAGGTCCATCATCACCACCATCCAAAGTAGGATCCTTCTCATCAACATCAAGAATGTTAGAACCATCTACTTTACCATCAATCATGCTTGAAGACACCTTTGGAATGTTTCCCTCATAAAAAATGACATCTCTACCAACAATCACTTTGTTAGTAGAAGGAATGTAAACCTTGTAGGCTTTACTCACCTCACTATATCCAACAAAAATACCTCTTCTTGAAGATGGATCCTCCTTGGTCCTATCATCAAGAGTAATGTTGACATAGCATGTGCATCCAAAGGTTCTTAGAAAGTTGACACTCGGCCTCCTCTTGAATAGCATCTCAAAAGGTGTCCTTCCATCCAAAATAGCACTCGGCCACCTATTGCACAAGAAATTGGCACACAACAAAGCTTGATCCCAAAATGGTTTGTCAAGATTAGCACTTAACCTCATAGCTTTAGCACTTTCACATAAAGTCCTATTCTTCCTTTCAGCCACTCCATTTTGTTGTGGGGTTCTTGATGTTGTATACTCCCTCTTGATCCCATGCTCATCACAAAAGGCCTTGAACTAGATATGTACTCACCACCATTGTCACCTCTCAAGCACTTGATCTTTGTGGAAAATTGGTTCTCCCTTGCATTTTTGAACTTGACAAAGACATCATACACTTCATCCTTGCTCTTTAGTAGATAGATCCAACAAAATCTACTAAAATCATCAATGAATGCTACATACATCTTAGCTCCACTATTGCTAATTGTAGTAAATCCATGAATATCCGAATGTACAAGTTGAAAAGGCTTTGTAGATCTAGAAATAGATCTAGTATAAGGTAGTCTATGTGACTTAGACAAAGCACAAGACTCACAAACATGCTTGTCATTACTTAAGGAACTTGGAAGACCAATCACAACCTTCTTCCTTGCCATTACCTCCAATGACTTGAAGTTGAGGTGTCCCATCCTTTTGTGCCAAACCTCTTGAATAGAAATTTGCTCCCTTGCAACACATCCAACTTGGTTAGCAATAACACAAGCATCAAGTTTGAACAACTTCCCTTGCCTTTTACCTTTTCCAATCAAGACATACTTCCTTTTGATCAAACAAGCATCTCCATCAAACTCCACCTTGAGGCCCTTACTTAGCATTTGACTCACACTAAGCAAATTCTTGGTAATAGATGGAATAAACAAGACATCCTCCAAATGAACATTCCTATTTGTAGAGAGAGAAATAGGAATTGTGCCAATCCCTTTGATTGCACACTCACCATCATTGGCCGTGTAGATCACCCTCTTGTCATCTCCATATGCCAACAAAGAAGTGAAGTACTCTTTGTGAAAGGTCATGTGTGAACTTGCTCCACTATCAATCCACCAAGGATCTAGATCTCCATCATTAGCAAGCATACATGAAGACATAACAAAAGCATCATCATTTGCATCTTGCACATCCAAACCATCCTCATCAAGAGTAAGATTACCTTGCTTGTCTCCTTGATCTCTCTTCTTCTTGTAGCACACACTTGCAAAGTGTCCTTTGATGTCACAATAGAAGCACTTAAGCTTTGATCTATCCTTCTTTTTGCCACTTGAAGAAGCATCCACTTGATCTTGCCCTTTAGACCACTTGCTTTTGGTTTTGCCCTTGAATTTGCCCTTTGTGAACATAGCATCCTCTTGAAGTGGTGATGTAGATCCACCTCTTGCTTGAAGCCTATATTCCTCATTGATCAAGATCTCTTGAAGATCCATCAAACTTGGCAAAGTCTTTTGAATAGCAATACTTTGAACAATGTTAGCATGAGCATCCAACAAGCCATTAAGAATCACTTGAATAGCTCTCCTTCCTTAATGCTTTCATCTATGCAAGCTAACTCATCATTCAATGCTTTCATTCTCAAAACAAAAGTACTTGGACTTTCTTCATTCTTTTGCAAACAAGAAAAGATTTGCCTTCTTAGAGTCAATACTCTAGAATTAGACTTGGATTCATAAAGCTTCTTCAATGAATTCCAAGCTTCCAAAGATGATGTGCACTTACCAACTTCCTTGAGAAGTTCATTGGTAACATTCATCTTTATCATGTGTAGAGCCTTCTTGGCCCTCTTGTCATACCTCAATTGATCTTGTTGTGTTGCTGGTCTCTCCTCCAAACCTACAACAATATCCAAAACATCATTCATCTCAAGAAGTGACTCCATCCTCACTTTCCATAATGAATAGTTACTTGAGGTAAGCCTATCATTGGCTTCCAACATGACTCCAATTGAGGTTGCCATGTAGCAATGACCTGATCTTCTCTTTCAACCTGTTTCAATGCACAAAGCACTCCTTTGAACAACAACAAATGCTTTCAAAAGAAATCACCAAGATTTGAAACTATCTCACAAATTCTCTTCTAGCACTTATCCAAACAAATCAACACATAGAATCATGGAATCTTGATCAACCTATGATCTATCCTCAATCTAATGACTTTTGCCACTTCCTAAGATTGAAACACACTCAAATGAATTCCAGAAACCTCACTATCTAGAGATCCAATCAAAATTAGGGTTTTGACAAAATCACAAAAAATTGACTATTCCAAATCTACATGCAAATGCTGAAAATTTGATATGCAATCTATAAGCCACCACTTAGGCTGAACCAATGATCCAAAAATCGGTCAAATCCAGCATGTGAATTCAAAAAACGGAATTGAACAAGTATATTGACCTATTTAGTGTTTTTATCTACAAAAGATCCAATCTACAAAAGCAAAAAATCCGATTTTGGTGTAGAATCCTCTCTAGCATGCTCTAGACTTGATATCTTCACCAAATCATTGATAGATCTGATTTCCTCCTTCATAACCTGAAACACAAGCTCTGATACCATGTGAAAGATTTCAGATCCTTAAGATCCAATCTACTTGAATGATCTTTGGTTAGAAAGAGAAATACACTACCAATTTCACCAATGTAGAAAAATCAGCATCTATACACAATTTGAGATGCAAACACTAATAGAACTTGATCAAACTTGAGTAAAATGATTATGTACTGTTGATGTCCGTACAAAACCAGCAAGCTACTGTATTTTACACGTGTGGATCCAAAAATAACAAATATAGATCATTCTACACATAGAATTGCAAGCAATCACCAAGATAGTGCACCAATGGATAGTAGAACCCAAGAAAACCATGTATAAGCATGAAATGAGATAGAGAAGAGAGAAGATGACTCTCTCCACGAGCTACATCCTTTTATAGCAGGTCCAAACCCTATTTGGCCACTTGGCTTTCCCACCAAAATGTTAACCCTACCAATTTTGGGTCTAGATTCAATGTACCCAACTATTGAAATTGAATCTACTCAAACTCGCATTCTATCTTTCCCACACTTTCAAAAAGTGTTTATTCAAATGAAATTTAGACTAATGAACTTTGAAAAGTCAACCTCTAAGTCTAAAACAAGTTTTGGCCTCAATACGCCAAATATGGAAATATTGCAAAATGTGATGAAACTAGTTGAATCTTTCACACAGATTACACGTATTTTTTTTTTGGAAAAACTATGCCAGGTCATATCCACATTTGAATGTCGAAATCCAACATGTCAGATTCCGATGTGCCTTTCAAAAATTGGTTGTCGCCCATATTTCCCGATCGTCGGACTCTGATTTTTGGATGGGACGTCATATTTCGACGTGTCAGATTGCGACAAATTATGAAAATTTCGATTATACGTTGGACGCCCACGTCAGAATCTGCGCAATATGTTATTGTTTAGTAGTTGATGATCTCCATACAACCAGCATACTCACCCAACAGATGTGGTATCCGAGCACTGGTTTATTGGATTACTAGAGTTTAGAATTTATAATAGAACTTAATATGTTCTTGTTCTATAGAGCTAGTTTATTTTGTTTGTGTTCTATCTCTACTACTCGATTACAATAGAAGGTTCAATCTCAGAGATCTGCTTGATCAACAAATTCAACAGAGATGACTTCCACATGTGGAAGTTCAAGATGAGGATGATCTTGTGAAAAATTGTAAAACATATCTATCTTATGTATGTTGATTTTGGGGGTTCTACCCATGTAAATTGATTGTATATATTCAAGGCGTGTGAATTGAGCACATATTAGAATAGGGCGAGTTTGAGTTAGGTAAATCAAGTTCCATTGACATGCATAAAGTCTAGTTGGTCTAGTATGACATGCAAAGTAAGTTAGAGTGCATGCATGCAACATGCAATCAGTGCAGCTCAGGATCAGATCCTCAAGCGCTGTATTCAAAAAATAAAAAATGTAGATCCAAGAGATCTACATTATCAAGCTCTACTGACAAAAAGAACAACATGCAGTCTGGACCAAATTTTGGTTCAGGATCGAATTTAAGCTCTTCATCATTCCAACATGTGTAGAAACTATCTGCAGATACTGTAAGAGGATTGGTCACGAAATCAAGGACTGCCAAACTTTGAAGTACAACAACGAAAAGAAGAAACAGTTCCAACAACAAGCACATAGTGCTACAACCATTCACTCAAATCAGCAAGAAGAAGAAGAAGAAGAAGAAGAAGAAGAAGAAGCAGCTTTCATGACCAAAGTTGGAGAACAACATGATATCAATTCCTGGTATCTAGACTCCGGAGCAACTCAACACATGACTCACCATCGCGACTGGTTCAAAGACTACAAGTCGTTCACCCACTCTCGAGTTGTGCAACTAGGAGACAACTCATTGCATTCAATCGAAGGTGAAGGAACAGTCAGGGTTGAATTCAAAAAGGGTGAAGTCAACTTGTTGTCCAACGTTCTCCACGTTCCAAATCTAACCAAAAATCTGCTCTCAGTTAGCAGAATCATCGATTCAGGTCGGAGGGTCGAATTCGATACAGAAGGTTGCACAATCCTTGACAAATCTCGAAAGGTTCTAGCCTATGGAAGAAGAAGCGGCTATCTTTACAAACTCAGCCATTGCTACTCTTCAAACAGTCAAGCTCTTCACACAGCCACTTCTGAATCAATTGATATGTTGTGGCATTTTAGAATTGGCCATCTTAACTACAATAGTATTCAGCAAATGGCAGATCAGAATCTAGTACAAGACCTACCTTCAATCAGCAAGCCAACTTCTTCATGCGAAAGCTGTATTATCAGCAAGCATGCTAGAAGTCCCTTCAGTTCAGACTATGTTGCTTGACCTTGTACACAGCGACATTTGTGGCCCGATGCAGACTACTTCCACAAGGAGAGCTCTCTATTTCCTAACCTTCATCGATGACTTCTCTCGAAGGACTGCAACTTACTATATGAAGAACAAATCCGAAGCATTCAAGTTCTTCAAGCAGTTCAAGGCGTCTGCAGAAAACCAGACCCAGAGGAAGATCAAGGTTCTATGCACATATGTAGAGAGAAAGTACATCTCCACAGAATTCCAAAAGTTTTGCAAGGCCAATGGGATAGTTCAACAATACACAACCAACTACTCACCTTAGTCCAATGGTGTAGCTGAGCGGAAGAACCGGAGACTCATCGAAAGTGCCAAGAGCATGATGGCCCATGCCTCTCTTCCAAAGAAGTTCTGGGCAGAAGCTGTTACTATAGCTGCCTACTTACAGAATCGATCCATCACCAAAGCCCTGAATGGCAAGACACCTTATGAGGTGTTCACATGATCGAAACCATCACTTTAACATATTCGAGTGTTTGGATGCATCGCTTTCGCTCAGATCCCTAAGGATCTAAGAAGAAAACTAGATGACAAGAGTAGGAAAACGATTTTCATCGGCTATTTCCAAAATCACAAGGCATACAAACTCTACAATTTGGATACCGAAAAGGCATTCACCAGTAGAGATGTCATTTTTGTGAAAGACCAGTTCCTCGACCACAAGGGAAAAGTTGTTGATAATTTTGACTCATAGATTGAACAACTAGTCAATTCTGATCCAGAGAATCAACTGCAAAATCTCGATGCTGACTCAGAACCTCAACGAGTCAACTCACATCAGAGGACCGAAGTTCAACCCAGGAGGTTGAACAGGTCCAGACAACCTCCATTCATATTTATGGATAATCCGGCTTGCTACTTCTCATGTAGGAACTAAACACAGTTGTTGAGGCGATGTCTACTCCTGATGCTGACCAGTGGAAAACAGCGATGGACACCGAATTCGATTCTCTTATGGAGAATTAAACATGGACACTCACTGAGCTACCAAAGGACCAAAACCCAATTCCATGCAAATGGATATTCAAGGCGAAGTACGACGCTAAAGGGAGGCTAAATCGTTACAAGGCTAGGCTAGTCACCAAAGGATTTTCCTAGATTCCAGATCTGGCTTATTCAAAAACCTTCAGCCCAGTTGTCAAACATGCTTTGATCCGCCTACTCCTCTCCTTTGCAACTACAGTAGATCTCGAAGTTCATCAGATGGATGTTCAGACCACTTTCCTCAATGAAACCATCGAAGAGGAAATCTACATGACATAGCCAGAGGGATACAAACTCAATGGCAAGCAACGACACCTTGTATGCAGAATTCACAAGGCGGTCTATGGGCTGAAACAGTCACCCAGAGCCTGGGTTCAGAAGATCAATGCATTTCTGATAGAGAATGGTTTTTGTGGGGTCGACAATCTCTCGTAGTATAGCCCTTCCGTCTGTCAACAAAGGTTAGATCACTGGATAGGTGCCTAATTATGCATAGATGCTACTTTAACTCTACTCACCACTATGCTACTCCTCTTTAACTCTACCCCCCCTTTCAGATGATGGCTGGTCAGAGTTTGCGAGGGAGACAGAGGCTGCTGCCCAGAGACAGATTGCGTAGAGACGATTAAGAGCATCACAGGCAGTCGGTTCTTCTCAGAGACCCCCTCGTGGCAGAGGGAGACCCCCAGGCAGGAGTGTACCACAGAGGGTTCCTTCCGGTAGACCAAGAGGTAGGCCAGCCAAGAGGGGACGCACCGATGATTTTTCTAGTCGCCTCTTGGCAGGCGTTGGCCCAGACTTGGAGGAGTCCCAGATGCCAGACTTTGTATTTGACACCCCCGAGGATGCATCTGGCACGCAGAGGGATGATTTTTTTAGCACAAACTTGTAGATATTAATACACACAGACTATCATGTATATTGGCATCAGATGAGATGTATATATTTTTTTACAATTTATTCGTGTCATGGCTAGTTTATCAATTCACAAAACTGCAAAACTTCAGATGATCATAACTTTGGCTATTGGACACCAAATTGGGTGCTGTAAAGTTCAGTACAGAGGGAGACCAAGTGAACAAGATGCTTGCCATGTCAACCTACCACCTAAGCTTTACACGTGCAAGATCAGAGCTGCCAAAAATCTGTAGTGGGGCGCACTTCCACAAGAAGGAATCATGCAAAAACGTGCAAACACCTCCCCAAGCTCAAAATTGATGTTACCAACAGTCTTAAACCATCAATTAGACTTCCATGAAGCATTCATATTGATCCTAAGATGCAGTATAGGCTGAGAGCAAAGATTTCTTGATTTGTAGAAGTCAAAATAGCTTCAAACTTGATGGAGATGGTGCATAAGCCACCGACCATCAATTCACAAGTTTGATAGCTTGCTGGGAAGGTAAAAAGGAATGCTAATCATGTTGTAATTAATTTCATAATGATCTCCTTGGAGAGATCCATCCCCCAAAAATAACCAAAAATGGTCATTTTTTGAAAAAAATTGACTTCCTACAACTTCAATTGGTAGAATTCTTGGTTCTAACTTCAGGGAAGGCTTCAAAAGATGTTGGTCCACCTCTTTACAAGCTCTACATGGTGTTTTACAGCACTTGCTATCCAATTTTATGAAAAAACAAGCAAAAATGATGATTTTTGGCTATTTTCTAGTTTTTTCATCACCCTAAAGTGGAAATTCTTTCTCTAACACATGCAAACCATTTTATGGAATTACAACCATCTAATTGATCTAATCTTGCTGGATTTTGGTTCTTACTATCTAATTTGTGCCAAAAAGCATGAAAAACCAAGCAATTTTGACCAAAACATAGCCTAGAATAAAAAATCATTGGAGAGAACTAGCATGCATCATTAATGAACCCTAAAATGAAAGTACACTTGCTGAAAAATTCAGATCTACCAAATATTTGATCTACACATGAAAAAGCTCCAAAAAACCATCACAAATTGGCCTTCAAGGACAATTTTCCATAAACCCACAAAGAATCCTAAGAGTAATGGATCTTAGCAACATGCAAATTGAAACTGGGATTGTACACCCACTTGCAACCTTGCTATCCACCTTGGAAGAGAATTCTCATGGATCCAATCCAAAATTTCAACGAAAGTTAGCCCTTCTCCATGTTCTCCAATCTTCGTAAGCCTTGCTATGATACCACTATAAGGGCCTAAGATCCTGCTTACAAGACAAAACACAATGGAAAACACACTATGGAGCAACCACCCAACCAAGTAGAAGCAACCAATCAACTCTAGAAGCTTCACCCCCAAGCCAAGGAACAAGAGGCATGAATGTAGAGTGAAACCCTGGCAATGAATCCATGATCATAATAAGGAGTAGGGCAAGTTTGGCCTCAATATATAGAGCCAAAAGCAACCTGGGCACATAGCCATGCATAGCCCTAAGTTCCCTATACATAGATTCACCTAGTTAGTCATTAGAATTGTGATTGATCAATCTAATTGGCATCCAACACCTCTTGTGGATCGATTGTAGATCCAATTAAGGTTCAAAATTTTCTGATTTCAACACTTGAATGTCCAATTAATGTTACAAAATATCTTGTGACGGCATTTTAACCTGGTATGTTGACTCAACAGGTATGGCATGTGTGGATAATGCCACATCATCCTAGATCAACCAATAAATGCAAGATAAGCCCCCACCTCTTTGAATCTTGACTTGGTGTCATTGCGTAACCATGATTTGCTTGATTTGAGGTGATTTTTCCTAACTTATAGGAACTTGCAAGATCAACTCCTACTGATATTTTCCATATATATACACACATGGGAACCATGTCTCATTCTCATGGGAATGCATGATCTATTAATGAAATGGTGCCACATGGCAATTTTCTACTTGACTAGCTTCCAACTAGTTCATACTTGAGTCAATCAAGACAAATTCAATATAACTAAATCTAGATACATTTATGAATATCATCCACATGTGGGAACATGCTCCACATGTGTGGGATCAAGTTATGTACAAATCAACTTAGATCAAATAGCTAGAATTTGACAATTTTAACACCTTAAAATCTAGCTTGGAAAATCTAGTGTACATCTATCTACAACATGAAGTGCATATCTCAACTTCATAAATGAATCCTTTGGCAATGATTTATTCAAGATATCAACAACATGTTGATTTCACACATGTGGATTGTCCACAATATGTACTTGTGATCCCCTAAGGTGTGTAGATGCACCAAGATCAAAACTAGATTGAGATTCAAGATCAATCTTGGATCCTATGGCAAAAACACACTACTACATGCATTCAATCACTTCCAACTCTCACTCACACGTGTGGGAAGTATTCAAAAATTATTCTAAGTAAAAACAAGCTTCTCTCCTCGGGTAGAGAGAGAAAAACCATCATGAGCTCTCAAGTAGAGAGAGAAAGCTAGAAATCCAATAACACTCAAAATCCACATAATCATCAAATCAATCAGCTTCAAAATGAGGAGTACAATGATACTAGTAGATCCACGAGCTACCACTATGCTTAAATATGATTGGACCACACTTTGTCACCTCTTAATCCTATTGGACCATTGATCCATGCACCTCTTAATTCTATAGGACTATATTCAAGCACACCTCAAATTCCTATTGGACCACACATGGTTCCACCTCTAAATCCTATTGGACCTCTTAGAATTCATCAAACAAAGGCATTACACTTGTCTACACTCTAATTGGCATGAGTTTAGCCTCTTACTCTATTTTGGCTCAATAGTGGCATTACAAGTGGAAATGCATAATTTGCCATCTATGCCAAATTTGTTCCTATCAACATCCTACACCTAGATGCTTGATGTAAAAAACATAAGACCCCTATATCTAACATAGATAATTTTTTTCAATTCTTCACACTCCTCCTAAAAAATTATCTATGAAGATTTGAGCATTGATCTTGATATAACTCCAAGATTAGATCTATGCTTGATGAAAGCACTTTTGCTCAAAGGCTTGGTGAGTAGATTGGCAATACAAGAGGATGAGTTGACATGCTCCAAATAGATTTCTCCTCCAATAAGCTTTTCTCTCACAAAATGGTGTGCCACTTCTATGTGCTTGCTTCTTGCATGAAATATGGAATTATTGGCAAGAGCTTTGGCCGAGATGTTATCACACTTGATCATTGGTAGATCATCTTCCTTGATGCACTTTAGCTCCATTAATAACCTCTTGATACAAAGCACCTCTTTGGTAGTTGTAGTGAGTGCTTGTACTCGGCCTCACATGAAGAGAGAGATATAGTATCTTGCTTTTTGGAAAGCCAAGATATTAGATTGCCTCCAAGAAAGATAGTGTATGCACTAATAGACTTTCGATCCATCTTGTCACTTGCAAAGTCCGAATCCGAGTAGCCAACAATGGATAGATCTTCACTTTTATAGAGTAGACCATAATCACAAGATGAAGATACATATCTTAGAATCCTCTTGGCCATCTTCCAATGATGGATCTTAGAATCTTGCATAAATTGACTCAATTTGTGCACACAAAAACTTAGATCGGGCCTAGTAATGGTAAGCCAAATCAAGGAGCCTACAAGACTCCTAAAAAGTGTGATGTCCTCAAAGGATCTTTCATCACATTTATTAGGATCTTTTACAATTTGCTCCATTGGAGTATCTATGCTCTTAGGATTTTCCATATGGAATTTTTTCAACATAGAGTGAGCATATCTAGATTGGCATATAAAAACATGATTTTCATAAAAATAAATTTCTAGGCCTAGGATGTAATGTATCTCTCCTAGATCTTGCATTTTAAACTCACATCCAAGTGCTAGCTTAGTTTCATCAACTAGCTTGATACAAATTCCACAAAGAATAATGTCATCAACATAAATTAGAAGAATGACAATATTGCTATCAGCAAACTTTAGATACATGGAAGGATCATAGTCACTGAGAGTAAATCCTAGTGAGATAAGAAAAGAATTAAGTCTTGAATACCATGATCTTGGTGCTTGCTTGAGTCCATAAAGACTTTTGAAGAGCAAGCACACTTTGGACTCATCCTTGATGAATCCTTGAGGTTGTTCCATATAGATCTCCTCCTCAAGATAACCATTTAGAAAAGCATTGGATACATCTAATTGGAACACCTTCCACTTGAAGAAACAAGCAAGAGAAATAAGAATTCTTATTGTCACCATCTTTGCAACGGGTGCAAATAATGAGAATTGCTTCTCTACATAAGCTTTGAAAATAAGGAAATGATCAAACACCATAGATTTAGAAGCAAAAAGATATATCCAAGTGAATCTTGTGAAATCATCAATGAAAGTAACAAAACAAGTGGCTCCTCCCTTGCTTGTAGTTGATGAGAAATGCACATCCGAGTGGATTAACTCCAAAGGATGCTTGCTTTTGATAGAAGATCTTGTAAATGGCTTTTTGTGAGATTTAGCAATAGCACAAGCCTCACAAGGCTTGATCTTCTTGGAGAATGACTTTGGCAAGCCAATAACTTTGGCTTCTTTGATCATAGAGAGCATGGATTTGTAGTTGGGATGTCCCAACCTCCTATGCCATAATTCCTCCATAGAGAGCTTGTTCACAAGAGCAACATTACAAGCATTCACATACTCATTTGGATCTAGTTTATAGATGCCACCAAATCTAGATCCTAATGCAAGTATTTCATCATTCTTCTTGATAGTGCAAGTATCAACATTGAATTTTACATCAAGGCCATTATCAAACAATTGGCCAACACTAATGAGATTCATAGTAAGCTTAGGTACATGAAGAGCTTTAGAGAGAGAAAGAACTTTAGAGGATGCAAGGTTCAAGGGAATGCTCCCTATGCCTTCATTAGGACATTCAAAATCATTTGCTGTGTATATTGATTTCTTGACTCCATCATAAGGTGCAATAGAAGAGAAAGTGTCCTTGGAGCTACACATATTTGAAGAGGCTCCACTATCAATATACCATAGGCCGTCCTTCTTGAAAGGAGTAGATGAGAAACTAGAGACCATAAGAGATCCCTCTCCATCACTTGCAATAGTGTCTTCCTTCTCATTGGTAATGTTGGCTTGCTTGAGTTGATTCTTCTTCTTGAAGCAATTGGTGGCATAATGGCCTTTCTTGCTCCAATAAAAGCACTTGATCTTCTTCTTCTTGAGCTTGGATGATGAAGCATTAGAGGAATCATCTTCCTCCTCATCTTTGTCTTTGGATTTGACTTTGTCCTTGCTTGAGGATTGTTGATGTTGGTTCTTGCTCCTCCCTTTGTGCTTATCCTTGGCAAAGAGAGCTTTGCCATCATTATGAGTGAGAGAGAGCTTGTCCATCCTCAAGAGCTTGTACTCTTATCTTGATTCTTCTGAAATTAGCACACTTTGGAGAGCCTCCAAACTTGGTAGCTCCTCCTTAATGGCATAGGATTGGACAAGGTTATCAAATTCACTTCTGAAGCCATTGAGAATGACTTGAATTAGCTCATTTTGATTGATGGAATCACCAATACAAGCAAGTTCTCTATGAATATCTTTTACTCTCAAAACATAGCTAGATGAACTCTCATCACTCTTTTGGCTACTTTGAAAGATTTGATTTCTAAGAGTGAGAAGCCTAGAGGTATTCTTAGCCTCATAGATAGTCTTGAGACAATCCCAAGCTTCTTTGGTTGTTGTACAAGTAACTATCTCCCTCAATATCTCATTAGAGACATTCATCTTAATGTAGTGGAGAGCCATCCTAGCTCTCTTTTTGTATTTTTGAACCTCTTGAAGAACTTGTGGTTCTTCTTCAAGGCCAAGAACTATGTCCATCATGTCTTGAAGGATCAAGATAGACTCCATCCTCATTTTCCAAATTGAATAGTTTGAACTGGACAATCTTTCACTTGGTTCCAACAAGGTTGAACCCATTGAAGACATTTGAAGTGAAGAAAACTCAAATGATGAATAATAAATGTTGCTACACACTCTCAATAGGATCCAATAATAGAGTACTATCTCCTCCTATGAAAGATCTTGCAACTATTTGTGAATTGATTCTCACTAGCTACACAAATCTCTCTAAAATAAGATCTATTTCACATCAAATGATGGAGTATCGACAAAGTTAGGATCAAACACTCTTAGAACATGTTGACTCAAATACAATGATATTGCATGAAACAAAATGGCTAAGATCTCAAAACAGTGCCTAGATCACATATAGATGAGATTGGTAAGCATACAACTGTGATTTTGGATCAACCAAGCAATCTCTTGACCAAACCAAATGTGCCCACCCAGGTCTAGGTGCACTACCTAACCCTCTTCAAAAGCTTATAACTTCTGATTGGCTCAACCAAATGGAACAAAACTGATTGCAGCAGAAACTAGACAAAAATAACTTCAAAACAAGCTATCAAGCAAGATAAATGGATCAAGCATGAGAGAGAACTTCCAAACTGAAATTGGATGTTTCTCACACGTGTCTGAGCACCTGATTCTGTACAATACCAGGTCAGACCCAATCAATGTCCTTTTGATCTCTTATGAATTAAAATTGAACAAGATAGCTAGGAAATTGGGCCTTGACAATTTCTAGCTCAAGATTGATGAATAGTTTTCACTTAAATGGATCAAAATGCATGGTAACCTTAGGTAGGCTCTGATACCATGTTGATTTCACACGTGTCAATTGTCCACAACATGTACTTGTGATCTCCTAAGGTGTGTAGATGCACCAAGATCAAAACTAGTTTGAGATTCAAGATCAATCTTGGATCACATGGCAAAAACACACTACTACATGCATTCCATCACTTCCAACTCTCACTCTCACCTCTTAATCCTATTGGACCATTGATCCATGCACCTCTTAATTCTATTGGACTATATTCAAGCACACCTCAAATTCCTATTGGACCACACATGGTTCCACCTCTAGATCCTATTGGACCTCTTAGAATTCATCAAACAAAGGCATTACACTTGTCTACACTCTAATTGGCACGAGTTTAGCCTCTTACTCTATTTTGGCTCAATAGTGGCATTACAAGTGGAAATGCATAATTTGTCATCTATGCCAAATTTGTTCCTATCAACATCCTACACCTAGATGCTTGATGTAAAAAACATAAGACCCCTATATCTAACATAGATAATCTTTTTCAATTCTTTACAAAACACACTCGGATGATGAAACATGAAGAAGCTTGATCTCCTTAGCTTGCCCCTCCTCCCTTACAAAGTGGTGTGCAATCTCGATATGCTTGGTTTGGGGGGTGTAAGTACATGTAAATTCTCTCCTTATGCCATTAGCCTCACAAAAATGTCTCATGCTATTGGATGTACTCTCTTCCATTATCACATCTTAACACTTTGATGCTAGCATTAAGTTGCCTCTCAACAAGAAATTTAAACTTTACAAAGGAATCATACACTAAGCTATTCTTTGGCAATAGATAGATCCAAGTGTATATTGTACAATCATTTATGAAGGTTACATACATCAAAGCACCACCATTAGATTCATGTGAAAATGAATGCACATCCAAGTGTATAAGATCAAGAGGTGAGGTAGATCTAGTCAAAGATCTCTTGAATGTTTGCTTATGTGTCTTCGAAATACCACAAGCTTCACAAAGCTTGCCATACTTGGAAATGGATTTGGGAAGCCCGAGTGCTAGCTTCTTGGATATCATGGTCTCCATTGCTTGATAGTTAGGATGGCATAACCTCTTGTGCCATAACTCCACTTGGGAAAGCTCCTTCTTTTCCATGTTTACACTTCCAATGACAACATTAGCATCCAAATTGAACAATCCACCTTGCTTAATGCCACTAGCAATACACTTATCATGCTTCATTATGGAACAAACTCCATGTTTAAAGTGTACATCTAGTCCATTATGTATTAATTGTCCAAGACTCAACAGTTTTTTTGTGATGGATGGTACATAAAGAGCATTATCAAGATCTATTCTCTTAGAAGACACAATGGAATAGATCTTATGCCATCTATCTTACATTCTTGATCAGTTGTAGTGAATATGAACTTCTTAAAATCATTATAAGAAAGTAAGGTAGAGAAAAAGTCCTTGTTGTGTGACATGTTGTAGCTAGCCCCACTATCAATCACTTTGCTTGATGTTTGTGTTGTAGATGCCATCAAGGATGAGTTACAATCATCCTCCTCCTCCTCAAGCACAAGATTGTCTTGATTTTCCTTCTCTTGAGCATTCTTCTTCTTGTAGCACTCGGAAGCAAAATGTCTCTTTTTCCCACAAAAGAAACATTTTAGCTTTGATTTGCACTTCTTGGATTTGCCTTTGGAGCTTGATCCACCATCCTTGTCCTCGGCCTCCTTGTCTTGGTTTTTCTTGGATAAATGAGTCTTCTTTTTGCCTTTGAATGAGAAGTTGGCCTTCTCATCACCTCCTTGCAAGGACATGGATCCCATCCTTGATTTGAGATGAAGAATCCTACTCTCCTCGGCTACAAGCACATTATGGAGCTTGTCAATAGTAGGTACCTTATCTTGAATGGCAAAACTTTGGACTAGATTAGAATAATCTTCACTTCATTGTCGTGGATTTAATCGCCAATTGAAGCCAATTCTTTGTTCAAAGATCTGATCCTAAGCACATACTCCTGTGCACTCTCTCCACTTTCTTTCATGCTTTGAAGAACTTGATTCCTAAGCATGAGTATCCTTGAAGTGTTATTGGATTCATAAATGCCTTTCAATAAATCCCAAGCCTCCTTAGCTTGGCTAAGACACAAGATGACACCTCTTCCGAGAGGTCATTGCTCACATTCATCTTGATGCAATGTAAGGCCAATCTAGCCTTTCTCTTGTATCTAGCTTGCTCTTGTATCTAGCTTGCTCTTGTCCACCAAGAGGTTCATCTTCCTCTTCTAGGACAATGTCATAGAGATCATAGAGCACTAAAAGTGATTCCATTCTCACTTTCCAAATGGAATAATTGGTGGATGTGAGTCTCTCACTAGCTTCTAGCAAAAAACCACCCATGGATGCCATAATGAATGATTTTGCACCTGAAATTCACAAAGATTTCACTCAATGGAATGATCTAAAGTAGAATTCTAGCACTCTAGATGCTTATATTCTCAGCCCAATCCAACTTGCACGATGGTACAATGAGATCACTACCAACTTCTACCAAATCACTCCCTAGATCTATGATTTATGGAAATCAACTCCCTGGATAGTTTCACTCCCTATCAAGATCTGAAAAGTGGATCTTTTGGGCCTGATATGAGCTTCCAAACATTCACATCAATGATTCATTACAAGATCTAATCAATGATATGGAAACTATGAAGCTAGATTTAAACAATGCACGAAAAACCTTGAAAAACAAATGTGTGTGTGAAATATAGGACAAATTTAAAGTTAGACACTTCAAAGACAGGTCCAATATGTACTCACGTGTGTGAACAATACTCTTGCAGCCAAAAAATCAATTTGATCCAAAAAATTTGATGTTACCACTCAAATCTAGCTCGCCCTCACAAGATTAGATCAGACACTAACAAACTTGCTAATTTGGGTGTGCTTATTGATCATTATCATAGCCTATTGTACTTGGCTCTGATACCATGTTGAAATCTGAAAATTTTGGACCTTAATTGGATCTACAATCGATCCAACAGTACATGATAGCATTCAATGCAAGAAATCACAACACAAATAGTGAAAATAACAAGGTATTGCCTCAAAATCAAGATTTCTCATCAAATCTCATAATCACAATGATTATCTATATATAGATCAAGTACATTTTGACCTGGTATGCTGACTCAATAGTTTTGGCACATGTGGGGAATGCCACATCATCCTAGATCAACCAATAAATGAACGATAAGCCCCCACCTCTTTGAATCCTAACTTGGTGCCATTGCATCACCATGATTTGCTTGATTTGAGGTGATTTTTCCTAACTAATAGGAACTTGCAAGATCAACTCCTATTGATATTTTCCAGATATATACACACGTGGGAATAGCCTCTCACATGTGGGAACCATGTCTCATTCACATGGGAATGCATCATCTATCAATGAAATGGTGCCACATGGAAATTTTCTACTTGACCTACTTCCAACTAGTTCATACTTGAGTCAATCAAGACAAATTCAATATAACTAAATCTAGATGCATTGATGACTACCATCCACAAATGGGAACAGGCTCCACATGTGTGGGATCAAGTTATATACAATTCAATTTAGATCAAATAGCTAGAATTTGACAATTTTAACATCAAGTATCGCGTCTTCTAGAAAAAAGATTGCATTTGGCAATTCATCTGGTGCCCCCTTAGGCAGTACATTATGGATTCTAGATAAATGATTTGCTAGATAATGTTGCTTGCCTTTGTGCACCATGACTTGGTATTGGAATTTATGTAGCAACAACTACCATTTGGTGATGCCCCCAATGGTACATGGTCGGTTGACAAGATATAAAAGGGCTTGATGGTCAACAAAAATTGCAAAGGAATTGGCAAGTAGGTAGTGACGATACTTCTTGACACTATATACCAATGGTGGTGTAATTGATCTTAGCTTGCATAGATTATTGACTAGAAAAGTACACAGGGTCATTCTTTTTAAATTTCACCGATTGAGTTAAGACACTACCAATGACATTTTTGAATGCATCGGTATGAAATTCAATGTGGAATTCAATGGTCCAACTAGAAGATCTAAGGATTGGAGCTGACACCAATGTCCACTTCAGCGTGTGAAAAGCCTTGGTGGTTGGCGGTGTCCACTTGAGTGTAAGCGTAAGTCTACCACTACAACTATGTTATTCGCTCCAATGGAGGATTTAAAGTCCTCATTGAACCTAAGAATAGACTATGTCATATTACTTCCAATAGAGGATTTAAAGTCCTTATTGAAACTAATAAAACATCCTACCATTACCACTATGTCATTAGTGCAAATAGAGAATTTAAAGTCCTCATTGAACCTAATAACACCCTCTCACTACCACTATGTCATATTAGTTCCAATAGAGGATTTAAAGTCCTCATTGAAACTAATAACACCCTCTCACTACCACTATGTCGAGTGCCAATAGAGGATTTAAAGTCCTTATCGAAACTAATAAAACATCCTACCACTACAACTATGTTATTCGCTCCAATGGAGGATTTAAAGTCCTCATTGAACCTAAGAACAGACTATGTCATATTAGTTCCAATAGAGGATTTAAAGTCCTTATCGAAACTAATAAAACATCCTACCACTACAACTATGTTATTCGCTCCAATGGAGGATTTAAAGTCCTCATTGAACCTAATTGGCTCAAATAACTTAGCAATATACAATACAAATCTTTGATAATAATTGCAATGCCCATGAACTCTAAGATTTCGTGTACTATTCCTAGTTTGGGCAAGCAAATTATCACCTTGATTTTGTTCCAACTACACAAAAGTTTAATATGTATTGCCAATTACTATCTCATCCCATCAATGATGCCAAATATTTAGATTATGTCATGATTCACTAAATTATAAATGTTTAATTTTGAATTTTATCCATGCTAATATTTTGTGATTTTCATTGAGATCATTAGCTCAAACTCTAAAATTTTGCATGCTAATTTTTTTGCACATGAACTTTAAAAACACAAAATTAAATTTCATTGAGCTTACACAAACTATGAATTTTTGCATGCTAATTTTCTTTAAAATACATGGAACTATCGAGTAAAAAAGCATTCAAATACACACACAATATCAAGGCACATGCCAAACTAAAGAGTCACTAGCTTACATCCACTATTTTATATTCAAATTATTATGCTAGAGATATTTCAATATTAATTATTGTTATTACATGTGAACATTTTTTAAACTATTGACACTTAAGATATTACTTAATGCCACCAAAAGCGTAACATCAAACATTGATCTTTTAGAAAAAGTGTAATATCAAAGGCATCTCAACAATGTAATAAATTTTGTAACATTTTTTATACAAGTCTTGTGGATGAAATACGAGTGATTAGAAATATATATTTTTATCATTTTGAATGATAAACAAAATCTACTATCAAGTTGGTGATGCTACAATGTCAACTTATTCTATACAACATAGTACAAGAAGGAGGAATATCTACTGTCAATGGGATTCTTCCAAAGGCTCATTTACATCTAAAATTTAATTTTGATAAAGGACTATGACTAAAAGATTAAGAAACCTTTTCTGACTATGAAAGAATATATACACCTCAAAAACTTGTTTCAGATACATGAACATTAGAAAATTATGGCATTTAAAACTGTACAATTTATAGATGGTGTTGTGTATTGAAATGTGTTGAATAAGATCTTGTTTTTTATATGTTTAAAGTTTGTCAACATATAATATAGAAGTTTAAAGCATGATATATGTTTAATCCAGAGATATTGCACCTGATAGAACTTTTGATCTTAAGTAGATTGACCAAAGATTGAGTATAAGGTTTTCGACTTCATGCTATTCACATATCCCATTGCTGATTAACCATTACTTTTGGCCACAAAATCATGATTGTTTGTGATAAATGCATTATAAAATAGCTCATTCTCATTTTGAAAACCAGTACTAGCTTGCAAATTATTTTGAGAACCTTGATTCTTGAAACAATTGTGCATGGTAATGTGATTTGATAAAACTTAAGATTTGCACCATGAATATTTAATTTTGACAAAAAATATCCCAACTTCATGATTGTGATATTCACAATTATAGCATAAACTATCATGACGACATTATATTTGTAAGAAAATTGGACATGATTAAGGTTTGTCACCATAATAATTATATTGCTTTGAACATATGGTAGTAGTTAAAATGGTCAATCATATCAATATATGATTGAATGATATCCAATAATGTTTGACTTGCTTGTATATCTTGTAAGTGTAAAAAGACAAATAAGGTAGCCATGTCTTTTTTAGAGTCTTTTTTCCTAGTGCAATTTAGATCCTTACAATCCATGTCTATCAAAAATAAAGTTTATGTCGACCCATATATCAATATCAACTTTGAACTTGAGAGGTTATTGGCATAATATAAGAAAATTGGGTGCATAGTATGTTATAAGCTATTGAATTTTTAACCAACATTTCTCAAAAATTGGAGGAATAGATATTATTTCAAGTACTTTCCAACATCCATTGTATGGATGTCAACACAAGCAAAAGGTATATTTTTCTTCTTCGACTTCATGCTATTCACATATCCCATTGGAAATTGTACATTTTGAAAGAAAATATAAAAATTACAAAATACAAGCTTGAAGAAACAAAACATGAAAGAAAAGTGAGGGAAAAGGAAATATCAAAAATATTCTTTTCACCTAAACAAGTCTTTGTGGCTATTTTTCATCCACAAGGTCACATTTGGCTTTGTCTACAAAACACAACCACCAAAGTCATTGTTTCAATAGAATAAAACAACGACTTGTAAGTTGTCATTGAACCATGATTAAAAGATGGCCTAAAGATAGTAATCTTTTTAAAGTGTTAAGAGATTTGGGCAAATTAAAAAAATGGTGTTCTAGCAAATTTTTAATCCCAAAAAAATGCTAGTTTTTAGCCATCTTTCAATTAATTAATGCAATAAGGTTCATCATTTCTACAAGACATAAAAATGGCATTGATGTCATTTTTTAATGTGAAGATCTCAAAGTAAGTGCTTATACTTAAACAATTGTTATGTAATTTCATGTTTGGATAGGTCTTGTCAATATTAATGGAGTAATGCCAAACCAGTCAATAAAAAAAATAACTGATTTCATTTCCAGTAAAATCCTATGGTGAATTATATTCAGCCTCGGTATATGATAGAAATTAAATTTTTTTGGATTTTTTTTCCTACAATAATAATTTTTTTTCACCATTTGCTAATGTCATTACGTCTTCTTGGTACCTTAGCTAAAATAGATTTTCAGGGAACTAAAAATTCTGAGGGGGGAAGAAGAGTGGACATCAGAGGTAGTAAGTGTAATCGGAAAATGTATTTCGCAGTTGTGAAAAATGCAAAAATAAGCTTGGTAGAGGCCAAAAATCTTGTATATAGGATGATTACACATGTGTGGATTCTGTTCCCACGTGTGAAAATAGTGTACTTGTCATGTACCATAATCATATAGGTTGTACATATGATTTAATTCAAGTTCTAGTGGCTAAAAAGGCCAAAAACTAGTTTTCTAGACATATAACACATGGCATCAATCTATTGATTGCATGAGCCACATCCTTTGGTTAGGTGTCACATCCCATGTGTAGAGGACAACTCACATGTGTGGAATAAGCTGAAGTAGACGAATTTTGACTTCTAAAAGATTTTCAAGTAGATCTCCATATAGAAGGAAAATGGACCAAAAGTGCTCAAAATAGAAGGTTTTGTCCAAGTGTCAGTTTTGCATGATGAATCATCATATAACAAAGCACCTTCACACATGTGGGATCAAAGGGATGATCAGTACCACGAGCTCCCACTTATTGTATATATAGAGCCACATTTGGCCATAATCATTGTGAGACACCAATCTTGGTTTTGGAAGCAATTTTGAGTGATTCTCTCCATTTGTCTACATTTGTTTTGATTGTTTTGAGGTGTACTTGATTTTCAGGTTGGAGTCCGTACTCAGACAGGGTTTCACACGTGGGAAACCAGAAAGTACACCTACCTTCAATTAATGATTGTTCTTGTTAGGATTTTGTGTCTAGAATTGATCTAGATTGATCTTAATCTCAAGTAGATTGATAGATCAAGTAATCTGACAACCAATCCCTCTTGAGGATCAGATTAAGATCCACTCTTGGTCCTTTTTGTACTTTTTCCACAGCAGTTAGGATTTTGGTAATCCTTGTAAATAATTGCTTAATACTGATTATTAATTTCTTGGTTAGAATTCATTCAGTTTAATTCGTAACTGATATCTTTGTAATCATTGAGTTATCTGCAGTTTTGGATGTCAATTGTGAGGTTAGAAGTGGAATTTGATACGTGGATTACATTGGATTTGTTAGTTGACTGAAGCTTGTCCCTAGATTTGATGCATCAGTAGGATTTCAAAGCTTGTCAATAACTAGAAAGGTTCAGAGTGTAATAGTGAACCATGTTAATTCTTCTGTCTAAGTCACATAGTCAGAGGTGGATTTTGGGTATCCATCTAATAGGCATGCCAGTCATCCAAATAAATGGATTCTCCAGTGTTTGGAACAAGAGACAATTTTCTATAGTGATTGTAGGACAACTAGATGATCCGTGGATCTCTAGAATATCCGATAAGACGGTGAAGGATTTTTTGGAAGGAAAAGCTGATGGTATGGGACATCAGTAATTTTGGAAAGAAAATTCTAGGACTGTAAAGATCTGATGATCAATGGTGTGTTTAGTACCTAGTCGCGATATGGAAAAAAAAAAAACCATTCAATCAAATGTGGGGTATTTTGAAAAATTTTGAGGTTTAATCTAGATCCCAATGTGGTATCTCATTATTTACAAAATCAGAGGCCCTCAAATCTATTTCTCGCTTTTTTAATTTATCCTTTACTTCTTAGTAATTTCTTGAATATAGGATATTAGACTGATTTATATGATTCTTTCCAGCATGAAGTTATTCTTCTGAAAGACTGTTATGTCATATAAGTTACTACCTGTGTGAATAGACCTAGAATTCAGATAAATTCTATGGTTAAATTGTTTCAATTTCTTAAACCTAGAATATCTCTGTTGCATAAATGGATTTCGATGGAATAGTAGTTTCTATCACTCAGAGTGAAAATATTTGAAGGAGAAGTCTTGTGTGTAATAGGGTGAATCCTTTAGTGGAAGCACTTATTACTGACTTTTGTAGGATTTCGATATTTTCATATATCATCTTTCCAGTTAACTTTTATGGAGATTTATAATTTCCTTTAAAAAGAGGAGTGAAGTGGTGGGATAAAATTCTATTTGGGAATCTGTTGGTTGCATAGCTTTTGGAAGAGAACCAGCTAGGGTATAGAAATGAGATTGGATCTGAAAGGAATTTCGGATAGATTCAGAATAAGATGCCCAATTGGAACTTTTCACAAAACAGAAATTCTCTAGGGATTGTGTGGACAATCTGGAACTAGAACATGTTTGGAATTTAAATCATTATCTATAAGTAGTACAGTAAAAGGTCAGAAGTTACTAGTTTCATTTTAATTGAAATAAAAGTAAGTTTGATCAGAATTTAAGTCTAAGAGTTCTGTATTGGATTAACCTAATCTTAGTTTAAGTACTAGGGTCTGAGAGGGGTTAATCATTGGGATAAATTATGTAATTAGAGGTAAGTGGGATTGGAAAACTGATGAGAGTGAATTTTATTCATCTCAAAGATTTTCCGGATATGTTATTTACTCATGAGAAATAGATTGAAATTTTGTGCATTGGATATAAAATATTCTTGGGATAGAGTATTCCTTAGTTAAGGAAGGGACTCAGCTCATTAGTGATTGTATCCCAGAGAGCTCAAATGGATAGCGAATCATAATGAATCCAAGAATAACAACTGAATTGATATTCAGCAGGACTTTGGGTATTTAGATGTGATTCTGTAATCTAAAGTTTTTGTAGTTGAAGATGATTGTCATTTTTGTATGCGTTCAGTCTTTAATTACCAGTGATTTATAGACCTTGAATCTTGCACTTCAATTTAAGAATCCTGGTAGAAAGTATTCCTAAATCCAGTATTTTCTTAATGGAAAGATTTTGGAATGACTCTTACTTTTCCTGAGTTATGTTAGACATATACTCCAATATCCTGTAAATGGATAAGTATGGTTTTGGATTCCCGGAAATTATGATTGACGAATTATATGAATCTAAATATTTATGGTTGACGAATCATAAATAGATACTTAATTATTCTCAGAGGATTATAATAAATTGTAATGATTCTTAAGTGTGATGATTAATTCGTGATCTATTATTTGAGTAAGAATTCGAATCATTGTTTTTGAATCTCTACTCCAGTGTTATATTTGAGGACCTATGGATCTCACAGATATTCTCACAAGATAAGTATCTTGTTTGTGGAGAATTGAATTTATCTAGTGGATGTAATTCTACTACAGTTTATGGTCTGCAGATGTTTGAGTACAGTTCTTCGTTTGAATTGGATCTCCAGTTATCTTAGGAGACATACAAGTCTATTAAGATGAATGAAGGCTATTTTTCTTGCATTTGGTGCTAGAAACAGGAGTATTTAACTCAAAAGAGTATCTGGGATACTCAGAGTTGAGTTTTAATCATTCTATATCTTAATGATTTTCCTAGAGATTCTAGTTAAATGAATTATCATATCTTGGAATTGGATTCTAAGGATATTTGTACTTGAAAACTTATGAATTATCTGCCAGAGTTTGTGGATGATTTCAGATTGTAATTATAATTATTTTATTATTTCTTTAACTTTAATCTCTTAAGTTGGGTTATCTTACTTAGTGTTTCATGTAAATGCTTTACATGAAGGTGATGTTACTAACTTATGGTAAATATAACCCAGTTGGAAAATTTATCGCTTAGTGTACTTTTTCAAACCTGAGTTGTACTCCAGTGTAGAGATTATCATTTGGAAAATAGGATTATCTCTGAGTACTTGTTTGATGTGAAACTTAGACTAAGGTTAATAATTTTCTAGGTTGATATTTGAAGTTAAAAGAACCGAACCCGTTATTCTTTCATGTTTAGAGAGTTTCTAAGGATAGAAACAGTTTAAGGAGGGAAGAATGTTATGTCCATGACCAGTAAGTAGGATGCAGTATACTCCTAGTCTTGGATACACGGTACTCCAGTAAATCAAGCTGTTAGTTATGCCACATCATACTGGATGTGACCCAAAAGTAACTAATATCCTTGTGAGGCCCAGAACACACTAAATGGAGTTTAGACAAGGTATGAGACAGTGTATGCATGTGTAGAGGACTCTATTCTAGGTGAATCTATGTATAGGGAACTTAGGGCTATGCATGGCTATGTGCCCAGGTTGATTTTGGCTCTATATATTGAGGCCAAACTCGCCCTACTCCTTATTATGATCATGGATTCATTGCCAGGGTTTCAATTTACATTCATGCCTCTTGTTCCTTGGCTTGGGGGTGAAGCTTCTAGAGTTGATTGGTTGCTTCTACTTGGTTGGGTGGTTGCTCCATAGTGTGTTTTCCATTGTGTTTTGTCTTGTAAGCAGGATCTTAGGGAGCTTCCCTTATAATTGATCTTTCACATGATTTCTTTATGCAGTAGCCACTTATTTGACATAATAAGAAATTAATTGATTATTGAGGATCAGTAGTCTTGGCTTACTCTTTAGAGATTTTGAAACTTTATTGTGGGAATCAGTTGTTAACTTTTCAGAGGAAAGAATTATAGTATATTCTATTCATCAACTTTTAACCTGAGAAAATTATATTGGCACTTGAGAGCAAAGGATATATCATACTTCCTAAGAAAAAACTTGATAAGAGCTTATTTATTCTAATTTTTCAATTGGATTATTCTAATTATATTCGACAAACATATTGGTGATATTGGTTATCAATTTAACTAAATGCTAGTTGACAACTATCTTTTCATTCACAAACATCCTTACACTTCAATTTTGGAAATACAACTATCTCTTTGGAGAATCATAACTATATATATACATTCATCAATTGAATAGTGCACTGTGTGACAATGGAATTATCCATTAATGTGTCATCCACATTTTCAAAGATGGTGAATCTACAAATCACTTGCAAGCTACTACCTATGTGTGTTTTGTATGAGTTCATAAAAGATTCATTCTTTAGAGTCCATTACAATTATTCCATGGGTATTTACATAATCTGCAAACTGTAAACAATCAAGAAATAATCCAAAGCAGAATTGTAGAACATAGAATTCGAATTCTGATAGATCCAAATTGAAGTTGAGAATCCATTGTCAGTAGGATCGAGACCAGATCATTAGTTGTGCCTCTGACAGGTGGGTACAACACCACTATACTGCAGAATAGATTCTGTGACTGAGTTGTAGCTAAATCAATTTGTAGACACATGAATCCCCTGGCCAAATTGAATCTCTGTCAGAAAGTATCAAGCCTAGCATTGAGTAGTCTTAGACAGAGAATCAGTAAACATGAGGTAGACGTGAGAATCAGCAAACAAACTTGGTTAGCAATAACACAAGCATCTAGTTTAAACAACTTCCCTTGCCTTGTACTTTTGCAATCAAGACATCCTTCCTTTTGATCATGCAAGCATCTTCATCAAACTCAACTTTGAAACCTTTATTTAGCAATTGAATCATACTAACCTCAAAGGATTCGTGAGATTTATCTTGCTTGAAACTCGAAAGATTCGCGAAACAGTTTCTTCTAGAAGCTCGTGGCTTCTTGTTGAAGCTCGAAAGATTCGTGAAGAGAATCTTGTCGTGAAATATTATGTTTCTTGTTCAAAGCTCACCTATTGCGAAGATGGATTCTTCTTCAAGCTCAAAGTTGTCATCTGTCGCAAACAATTCGCAAAAGACGAAAATGTCATGAAGAGACAAGTGTCGCGAATAATTCGCGAAACACAAAGCTGTGACAAAGAGACAGACTGTCGCAAAATATTCGCGAACATAAATTATTCAACCCTAGAAACAGAGCATCTATTTGAATATCAATCGTCATAAATGATTAGATCTACTGTTACAAAATTAAAAGGCCAAAAGACTTGTAATTAAAAGGCCAAAAGACCTGTCTTTTAGTCTGTTGTGTCGACCTCCATGGGTGCGATGGCTGTTGGCTGGACTTGTGCAGAGGTGCTCTACAAGAGGCTGGATAAATCAATCTTGGTAGTCATCAACAGCCTTCATGTCAGTACACTCTGCTCTATCTCTGTCAAAATGCCAAAATGGTTGTACAGTCATGAGATATGTGCTCCCACTGTAGCAAACTTCTTGTGCTCAACCCAACGAGAAATGCTTTGTAGACAATAGTGCCAAAGCATACTGGCTAACTTGCTAGTGCATCATTGATTGTGAAGGTGGCGTTGCGCAGAGTAATCTGGAAATCAGTGTTTGTTACCATATGAATAGAGTGAACGAACACAATGCTGATCTCCTGTAAAACAATTGATGGGTCCACTTTTAGATTATCCAACCTGCAACGATCCAACAAAGACTGAATTGAAGCAAGTCGGATTGAAGCTCTAATTTTTCAATTGATAGCAGAGCTGGTGCTTGCACTCGAATCCATACTGCTCGCTTGATTGAGGTCTAATAAAAGGAATTTACCAAATCCAAAAGGTAAATAATGAATAAAATAATAAATAACAATTGAATAGAAAATATATATAAATCAAAGAAAAAGAAAAATTTGGGGAAATTTTTTTAAATGATACTTTAAATATTCTCAAAAGTTTCGCCCCTCGAAATCCTTCGTTAGAGATAATATTTTTTCAGTCTGGAACCGTTAATACGTTCTGGCAGTAATTCACCTTCCAACAACTGAAGTTGGACAGAACTGTTGTCAAATACTTCAACGACCTTGTACGGTCTCATCCACTTCATATGAAGCTTTCCAGGAAATTTTTGATGACAATTGTTGTAGATCAAAGCATAATCATTAACCTTAAGATCAACAGTTTTGATATGAATATCATGTTTTTTCTTTCGTTCCTCCTGGATTTTCTCTATAACATCCTTCGAATTGTTTCGAGATTCGAATAGTTCTTCAATAGTCAACAATCTTTCATTCATACAATCTGCTTCTATACGTTGTGCTTGTATACGAAAAGTTGGCACCTCGAATTCAATCGGCAAGATTGGATGCATATCATATGTAAGAAAATAAGGAGTCAGTTTCGTTGTGATTTTCTCTGTGTTTCGATATGCCCAGAGCACTGAGGGTAACTTTTGATCCCAATCTGTAGCATGTGCAACTTGTCAGTAGTCGGATCTTATCATTAAAAAAATGGGTACCACGATCACTGACTAACTCAAGAGGACAACCATAATGTGTAATAGTAGATTTGAATGGAAAAGAAGTGACAGTTTTCACATCGTTTCATTTCGTTGCTTCCGCTTCAACATTTTTTGTTGCATAATCCGTTGCAACCAAAATATATCGACACTTAGTGTGTCGAGTCACTGGCTTTATTGGATAAACAAAGTCAATCCCCCACTTTTCAAATGGTGCAAGTGGAATGATTGGCGTCATCGGCCAATTCATAGCTTTGGTTGGTTTTCCAGATCTCTAACATGGATCACAAGATCGAATATATATAGAGACATTCTTAAAAATGGTAGGCCACCAATTTTTGGTGGCCAAAATCTTATTAACAGTGTTCTTCAAAGCAAAATGTCCACCAGCATCTTCGGAGTGTAAAGCTCGAATAACCTTTGGAATATCGTCAGCTGCAAGACACCTTCTTAATTGATGATTTGCAACAAGCTTATACAGAACATTAGCAATAATGGTATAAGATGCGACTTTATATTGAAATATTGTCTTCTTCTCCAAGTCATATCCATCAGGATATATCTAATCTTTTTGATAAATCATAATATCAGAATATAAAGAATTCGTAGAAGATATCTCGAATAAAGTTTCATCTGAAAAATCGTCATTCAACAGTTCTTCAATCCTTCCTGTGCTAAGTTGTGAAAGATAATTAGCATTAGTATGATATTTTCCTTGACGAAGCTCAACTTGATAAGTGAACTCTTGTAGTAACAAAATCCAGCGAGCTGTTCGGCCAAATAAATCAAGTTTATTAACAAGATACTTCAAGGCATAATAATCAACATGGAATATAAAAGCATATCCCAGCACATAATGCGAAATTTCTTTACAGTAAAAATCATTCCACGTGCTTCTCTCTTTGTTGCCGAATATTTTTTCTCCAAGGAACTAAGCTAGCGACTAGCATAGTATATTGGATGGTCTTTCTTCTATTTGTCCTTTTGGCAGACACCAATAGAAAATGCTGATACATCAACATAGCTATGAAATAGTATCATCCAGTTAGGTGGTCTCAGAATTGGAGCATTAATCAGCCTCTGCTTAAGTTCTTCGAATGCTTTCTGTTGTTCTGCCGTCCAAATATAAGCAACTTGCTTCTTGAGTAACTGTGTAAGGGCTGCAGCAATATAGGCATGATTCTAGATAAATCTTCGATAATAACCAACATGTCCTAGAAAACCTCTTAGTTCTCGTAGATTCATTGGTATCAACAAATTCTTTATAACTTCGACTTTATCTTTGTCAACTTCAATTCCTCTGTTGGATATTCTATAGCCCAGAAGAATACCTTCTCTCATATCGAGAAAACATTTTTTGGGGTGAAGTGACAAACAAGTGCCTCGACACCTCTGCAATATAAGTTTCAGTTTCTGTATATGGGACTTGATATTATTGTAAACACAGAAAGTGCCCAAATCAGTAGTAAACGTGGTCTTCAGTCGATCCTCCTTCCTTACTCCAACTTGATTATAGTTAGAGAAGCCATCACAGAAACTGTAACATTCTTGCTCAACAACTTGGTCTAGAATGGAATCCGTGAAGGGTAATGGGTGGTGATCTTTCTTTGAAGCAACATTCAGCTTTCTAAACTCCTGACAAATTCGAATCTTGCTAGTTTTCTTCTTTGGAACTACAACAATGGGAGATACCCATTCACTACTTAAGACAAGATAGATAATACCTACCTTAAGGTGCTTGCTGAGTTCATCTTTTACCATAAGAGAGTACTTTGGATTGAGACGATATTGTCTTCGTCGGACAAGAACATCATCTTCTTTAAGATCAATGCGGTGCTCGCCAAATTCTGCAGGAATTCCCTTCAAGTTTTTGAACGACCATGCAAATACATCTTGGTACTCTTTCAATAGCTCCGTAAATTCTGCTAATTCTGTCTCTCCAAGAGATTTAAAAACATGCACAAATTTTCTAGGTGCAAGTTCAATTAGCTCAGTAGAGTCTGATAAAATAATACCTTTCGTCATACTGGTCTGGGTATGGCCATGAATTTCACGTATGATGGCTGATTCCACAGATTTATTCTTGTTGTCAGCCTGGTCTTAATTTCCAAATTCTTGTTCAAATTCGTCAAATTCATCCTCTGTATCTTCATCTTGATCAGAATCTTCAAAATTCATGTTTGCAACTTTTGCTTCAATCAAAGATAGATCAGCTTCTGCATTACAGACATCAAAAAATTCTTTTTCATCATCCGATGAATCATTATTCTCGTAGCATTCGAAATAATTAAGTTCGACGTCTGATGCATTAGAGAATATACTAAGGTCGTAAGAAGAATTTTCAGAAGTGAAACTAGTGTCGGACGTAGGAGTTTTGCCTTCATATTTGTCACGGCTCTAGGTGATAATCTGTTCTTCTGACTTCCCACGATTAGTTGTCTCGCCAGTTTGAAATCTCAATTCTCGGGACTTCCAGTGGACACTTGCATTAGACTGATAAAGCCAAGGTCGTCCAATCAAAACAAAATAAGATGACAAACCAAGTGGTTTGATAACAATAAAGTTCATTGTAAAAGGCTTGGCTTGAATATACACAGTCACATCCTTCAATTTACCAACAAGTTTTCTTCCTCTTTAATCAGCCAGCTTGATATTTCTTTGGCTTGGTTGAATATTAGTCAAACCTAAAGCATGAGTAGTGTCTTCAGTTATTATGTTGACACTCGAACCTGAATCATTTGGTACTTTTTCGATTAAGCATCCAACAATTGTAATATCAATTTATGGTGCACCAAGGTCTCCTAAATCAATAGATAATACTCCAACATCTGGCAGAGAAATTCTTTTTTTCATCTTAGAGACAGAGAGACATTTTAACTATTAATGATAATGATTGTTATCTGCCAACAATTGCTCAAAAGTTATATTGGGACGAAGTGAACCAATATCAGTTATGATATCGTAGTCTTTTGTTTTTCGAGATAGGTTTATCAATAGTGGCCTCCGAAAGTTTTGTCTTCGTCATTTCCACGTCCCCTTCCTCAAAGGTAACTTTCTTCTCTGCACGATTGTCTGTAATTTAGAATTGATAATTTCTTTTGCTTCCGCAGAAATATCCTTTGAAAATAACTTGGTTGCATCACGATCGTAATTAGGATCAGCTTTGAGATCTTCTTTTGTTATTGACTTGTTCGAAGATTTCTTCTTCGAGGAATTTATCCGCTTCTTTGAAGATACTTTTGTGTCAGGTTTCGAGGTGCTTTTGCTTCTCGTAGTCACTTTAAGTAGCTTCTCAACATCACTTGGCCAAGATTGATCAACTATTTTTGTTGGTTTGGCTTCGATGACATCAACCTTCTGCACAACAACATCAACCGAAGATTTTAATTTTGTATCAGTAACAACTGCAGGTGTGGCTACATACTAGTACTTTGGACGCGGCTTCTGCGATTGTGGACAATCCGGATACTTGTGGCCAAGTTCTTTGAAATTTGAACATAAAGGTATATATCCAATTAGCTTCCGTGGCTGCGGACAATTAGGCGAAAAATGTCCTGGTTCACCACAATTTTAACAATTTTTTGAAATGGGTTTCGTCAAACTGGAAGCCATTAACTGCAGGACCAACAAATTTTGGTGGATTATACCTTTTTGGTGCGAACTTTGGTTTGCCTTGTTGAGTTGGTGGTACCCTGAACATAATTGGTAGTCGCATCATCTTGAAATATGAAGAGCACTTCCTGAGAAGGACCTTCGACATACTTTACGTGCACAGATCTACAATCTTCATTAGAATGTCCAGATGTACCGCATTTCGTACACCAAATTCCTGAGTTCGAAGAAGAAGCCTTTGGTCTCTTGTCTGCAACTTCTGAAATTTAAACTTTCAGGTCATTGAACTTCTTATTAAAATCAGCCATATTACTTTTCCAAAGCTTTTCAACTTTAGAGGTCGCAGACTTGTCCTCAGTGGTTTTGCTATCTTCTTTCGTTTGGACATTCGTTTCTTCCTTCGATCTGTATCATCAGCTTTTGTGTCTGACTAGTCGTTCAAATCGGACTCGAAACTAGAAGAACTTGAACTGGATTCAGATTTAGATTCGTCTTCACTACCACTGGAGTCATGCTTAGACTTTCGAGTTCATCTAGTAGAACGTCTTTTGCGTGCTAACTTGGAAGTCTCATAGTTCTCAGCGCTTGCTATGACTGTTGATAAAGAAGTCATATCTTCTTGTCTGTAGTATTGATCAATCTTCGGTGGTAAACCTGCCAAAAACCACTCGACTTGCATCGCGACAGGGTACACACCGGTTAGTTTTCCAATCAAATTCTTTACTTTTTGTGTGTACCTTCGAAGAGATTCGTTTTTCTTCTTCTGTACATTGTTGAGTCGTCCAAGAATAACCAATTTCTCTAAACTGGTTCAAAAATGCATCTTTTAGCAGTAGCCAGGTAGCTACACGTCCTCAACTTGGCTATACCATATGCGCACTGCTTTCTCAGAAGACCAGGGAAGATCCGTAGTTTGTCAGCATCAGTACCTTCGTTATTCGAGTTAGCAATCAACTCGAACTGCAAAACATAACTGTCAGCATCATCTGAAGATGTTCCTTTAAAATAATCATATTTGATCTTCGAGATTCATTAGAGGAGTTCTAAATCCAAAAGGCCCTTTGTAAAGATTCTTTTTATATTTTTTCACAAATTTTTCTTACACATGGACCAATGAAAACACTCAAATTTGAAATCTATGTAACGTAACTTTTTGACGGAGCAAGTTCTTCTTTCTCAGAATGTTAGATAGTGATTCTGTTCAGAATTACATTAATCAGTTTAAGACTCTATTAGAGCAGATGGCGACAATAGGTTCAGTAGTCAAAGACTCTGATGCTGTAATGACCTTATTGTCCAGTTTATTATCCCTCTTATGAAAATTGGGTGGTGATGATAACCACACAGTCAGATATAACATTGACCAGAGTCTTAATCATGTTGCTTCAGGAGGAAACAAGAAGGAATGGAGCATCCTCATCCTCCATCAATGACTCACAGGCATTATTCATGAAAAAGAACACAAGGAAACAACAGAAGAACAAAGTTGTTTGCCGACAAGTCGACAACAATCAGAAGCAATCACATGAGACCCAGAATCAGCAACCTGCTCAGAACAAGAAAATACTCTTCTACAGATACTGCAAGAGGACAAATCACGAAATCCAGGATTGTCGAATCTTGAAGTTCAACAACGACAAGAAGAAGCAGCCGGATCAGCTGTTGGGGGTATTCCCAACATACTGTAAATAAATAAGATTGGAAAATAAATAAGTAGAAAGTATTGTTGCATCCTGTGCATATAAGCCCATGGCCCAATGAGCACGCAAGGTAAGTTGTATATAGAAAGTGACAATCGGTTGAAAAGGTTGGTTGTCTCCATCACCAAATGGTCGTATGATGTGTTACATAAAGCAAGTGCCTCCATTTTTTTTCCCATGCTTGATGTTTGACATTGTATGTATGCCTTTCCAACCCAAGACAATGTTTCAAAAAAGCAAGGTGGACTAAGTTGTCACAAAAAGTTAGAGGAGGAGGGGATATTGAAAAGCCATCCACCTCACACATTTATTAGGCCTTTTTAATGGGTGTAAGGGACCCATTGAATCTCCCTCATCCACACAACAAACAAGCCACACACAAAACTTTCCATGGCAACCAAGAGGCAATTAGCAAATGGAAGATTCAAGAGAAAAATAAAATAAAATAAAATAGTAAATGCAAGGAGGGGAAGATGTTATAGGACTAAAAGGTACTTCTCTTATAAAAATGAAAAAATATGAATATAGAGAGATTCAAAGCTTCACAGCCTAGAAAATTGCTTAAATTAATTATTTGCTTTTTAATGAAAAAGGTGGGGTTGGGATGGTTCGAGGCCACATGCTGAACTTGGGGGGTGAGGACGGTTGGAGGCCATATGTTGAATTGGGGGGAGGGGGGGGGGGGGGGCTCCTCTGTGCTAGGCTTTCATCCAATCACCGAGTGCCACGTCAGCAAAAGCGAAAGGCCACTTGTGGGCTCGTTCAATTTTCTCTTGGCTCTCATTTCTCCTCTTTCTCTAGTTTCTCTTTATTTATTCTTCGCGTTTGTGGGTTTAGAGGATGCTCGACAGGATGGCCAAGATCTCGCCACGTGGTAGATCTGCCACGTAGGACAAGATCGAACGGTGATGAGTTGTTAGCTTTTACTGGCTACTTCTGAAACACGTTTTGAGACTCTTGGCAGCCCTTGCTTTTGGGGGCTTTTCCTTTTTTATTTTTTGTGGCTCAGATCCTACTGTTGTCTCCTTCGTAGATCCTCGATGCTAATCTGGAATTCTTTATCCATCCATCCATCCATCTATGTCCTACCTCAAAACCTTGGATCGTCATTAATTTGTCTTCATCCTGCCAAAGATCTATGAATCAGCAGCTACATGCTTAAATACTTTTGCTGGGCATTGTTGTGTTGTTTCTTTTTGAGGTAATTAGTGATTATTTGCTCTGTTAGTGCTTGAGAATCAGTGAGTTTAAGCAAAGTTTTCAGACAAAATGGTTAAGATTTGCTTGGATATGGTTGTCATGTGATGCTTGGGGTATTCAGTTTGTTGGGTTATCGTCTTGTGGGTATTGCAGTGTGTTTTGAGAAGAATTTGCACATTGGCCTGCATATGTTACTGTGGCCATGGTTTGAGGATGGAGTTCTTGTCTCTGGATGTGTGAGGATTGAATATTCTTCAAAAAGTCATACTGGGCTTGCAAGTATCTTCTTGGATTTCATGATCTTAATTGGACAGTACTTTTCATACTGGGCAGTAAGTTTCTTTTGGCATTTTATGATCTTTGGAAAGTAGTTCTATATAAGGAATTCACAATCTGGCTGTGTTTAGGTAAAGGTGATCCTGTTTGTGTGTCTTTGAGAATCCTGTTGGAGGATGGAGTAAGCGATTGAGGTTTATGCCTTATAGATAATAGATTATATGGTTTCACAAGGGAGTTCCCCAATTGCTGCATGTAAATTTGCTGGATAAGTTCTTTGACGCATGGGATAAGCTCCTGTACTAGTACTGTTATCGTTTGTGATATTTGGTAATTGTGAAAGATAGTGAAGAGAAAGACTCTCGAATGATGTCGAAAGTAAGGAAATGGATGATGGAGGAGCGACGTGATATCAATGAAAAGATAGTCATGCCTGAGATGGCGATTAAGCTGTTTGGGAAGACCATCGCTCTTCCTCTTTATATAAACCCGGACATAGAAGTGAATACAGAGAACCCCATGAATGCAAGATCTATAAGTCTGACGGATTTCAAATCCTCCGACGCGCCGGTATGAGATTTTGTTTTTGCACTTTTATATCTGCAGTTGCTACATATCTGCTTCTGTCTGCCTTTCCAACTATGCCTTTTGGGCTCATGGCCAAATTGTGGTATTAAGTTGATGCAATATTGAATTTGCTTCAGGAAAAGGAGTCTCAGTATCTGTCTAGTCCTGAGGAAGATGAGAGATTCCCTTCACTGGTGCCGGAGGAAATAAGGAGCTCTTCAAGTAGTAACAGAGGCTACAAAGAAGATAAGCAGGTGGAAAGCTTTTCCGCTGCAGATGATCCCTTAACAGCAGCAGGAGTTACAGATGCGAAACCACAAAGTAAATCAGGGGAAGGAGATGACAAGGCAAAATCTGATGAAGATCCTCAGTCCAGTGTATCAGAAGAAAGAGCGCGGCGTAAGCCTGATAAAGCAGTTTCATGCCCTCGCTGCGAGAGCCTGGACACAAAGTTCTGTTACTACAACAACTACAATCTCAATCAGCCTCGCCACTTCTGCAAGAATTGCCAGAGGTACTGGACAGCAGGAGGATCGCTAAGAAACGTTCCAGTAGGGGCAGGGCGGAGGAAAAATAAGCATGTGTCAGTTCAGCAATGGCATGTGCAGCTCCCCAACGTTAGAGCCGACGCAATGGAAGCAGCTCAACGGTTTATTTCTTGCGCTTTTCCTGAAGGCGTAGATTCTCCTTTGACACCTGTTTTCACACAAGATATGCGCTCTTTGCTTTCAGCTTCTCCAGAGAGCATGAATCAGAAAGCTAGTTCAGCACAAGCTGTTGCGACATGCAATCAAGCGTCGCAGAAACCAAGTCATGTAAGAAGTCAAAAAACGGACCTCAAAGACGGTGCTGGATGGGGTGGATGGCCAGGTGGATCACCCGTTTCTCCTTTGCATGGCACTTGGCCATTGCTGTGTAACATGAGGTGGATCGATTCTTCCCTTGCAGCCTCAGAAGTAGCCATTTCTGCATTACCTGGATCAGATGCTGATGCCAGTAATAAACGGGCAGGAATACAGGCCTGTCCTCCAGCTCCACGGCTCTCATCTGGTTGGAGCGGGGCCTGGAACATGTCTCTTGGAGCAGCCGCTGCTGCTGCCATCGCTGCTGCAGCTGCAGCGGCTGCAGCGGCTGCAGCGGCTGCAGCGGCTGCAAAAGTGAAATCTGCAGAGCTTGCCACCACAATGCCGGTGCTAGGAAAGCATCCACGCTCTGAATCGACTCCATATCAGGACGAAAATGCAGGCTCTCTTTGGGCTCCCAAGACTCAAAGATTAACTGGCCCAGGAGAAGAAGCAGCACGAAGCTCAATCATGGCCATACTTGCAGCTGCCAAACAACCTGAATCGATAACATCAAGAAGTATGCTCAAGGCATTTCAGCCAAAGCAAGGAAACCAACATGACAACCATCCTGCTAATTTCCTAACTGCAAATCCTGCAGCACTGGCAAGATCTGCAGCTTTCCGAGAGACCAATTGATTACAAATATTTTCACCTTATTAAACACCTAATAAGGCCAAACTTCACCTGCTTTTAAGATCCAAAAGTAAGAAACGGACCTGGTTTTCAGCATTGGTTTTCGGCCTTCAACTAATGATGGCTCAGGCTCAAAAGGAATAGCTGGAAAACTTGTATTCACTCCAAAGTGTACAGTGTAAATCAGTTTTGCTTCATAGGTGAGAAGATTGTACACATAAAATTACAAATTCATTATACTTAAGATAGTAACGCATTGTTAGGTAACTTTGTACAGAAGTTTGACTCTTTGAATTCAGCAAGCAAGATGATGGGATACTCTTAGAGCTGCTTGCCATCTGCTTTGCTTTGAACAACCATGTTTTTATGCTAAAATATGGCTCTCAGGTTGCGCTGAGCTTTCCAAATAAAAAGCATATGAGATTTCTGTTTTCTAGTTTGCAGGCTTGGGTGAACTTTGTTGAAACCTGTTTTTGGGGTTGCCAAATCTGTCATATTCACAGAGTGATTCATTTGTGGCTTTTCCAGAATTGAGAGGATTCAATTTGGCAAGGGTGAAACTACACAGAATAGCCAGAGGCACAAAACTGAAATTTATGGGATGTTCTGAAAACAAGCAAGGAGTGAAAATAAAAGACATTGAATAGAGCAAAAACTGAAAGCCATAGCCTTCTCTTTGCTTTTGGATTCAGGTTATCCTTTTCTGACTTCATTCACTCTACCCATTTATGTCACATTGCTAGTTTGTTCTTCAAAGCCTTACTTCTGCTTGAGGTCCTTGCAGGGGACATATAAGAGAAACAAACTGCTAATTTGGCACTTATCATAGCTTCCTGATTACTATCATCACTTCACCTATTGCTTGTCCTGCAAATCTATTTCCAATCAAAAAGTTTGCACCATTCATTGGTGCATTTGTAAAACAAGTGCTGGGTGTAGATCCACATAGGTCCTGCCCTCTCAAAAAGGGAATACTTGTACTCAAAGAACATGTCTGAAAATTCTGATCAAGAGTAGCTATGATGAAGAGTGGAAATCCTTGATGATGCATTGTTGGCCACACATAGTAAATGCAAATTCTTGAGTGGTGAGTTTTGAGCTCACCCAACACGTGTAATGAACAAAATACCTTTGGAAAAAAGAGAATCCAATGTAATCAAAAGTGTGATTGAGAATGGATTTTTAATCTTAGTCCCTCAATCTTACACGACTAACAATGCATATAGCAAATTATGAACAACACCTAGTATCCCATGTAGCAAAAACAACTAGAATTGCAAGTCTAGCTACAAGAATTTGATGGTAAAAATCCAAACCGTGCAAGATTAAATTAGACTTAACACTAGAGTTATTTTCAACTCACTTTTGTGCACATCCGGACAAAAGTGTGCATAAAACCCTTGGTCACTTGACGAGACATAGCATGCCATCAAATGATTAAAATTTCAATCTTTCAATTGTATGTGGAACTAAACTTGACTCTTCATTGTGTTATTGGAAGACTTAAATTTTTTCTCTCTCAATTGATGGCAATTTACCCCCAAAAATCTTCAATTTTCAGCACTTTTCAGCACTTCACATGGTAACTTTAGGTGCACATATATATATATATATATCTGGGGGATTCCAAATTTAATTTTTTTTAATAGACATGTTCCTATGGTCGTAAAGGATTATTGAAAGTAGATAGCTAAACAAAACGCTGTAAAAAACACCTTCAAAAGAGCTACAACTTCTTAGTACATTTCAATAATTTTCAACACTTTTCAGCACTTGGCATGGTAGCTTTAGATGCACATGTAAAGAAAATTGAGAGACATGTTTCTATGGTCATATAATATTTTTTAAAGTAAACAACCCAAAAAATATTGTTAAAATCATGGTGTTATACACTCAAATATGATACTGTCAGTTTTGGTGATTTTTATCAACACTTAAATGGGTAACTTTGGATGCACGTATCTATCTCTATAGACCTCAAAATTCAAAAAAAAAATGATAGGCGTGTTTCTATAATCATATAGGATTTTTAAGAGTAGACGGACAACAAATTGAATGTAAAATTAACAATAATGTAGTCTCATATATGAAAATATTGAAGTTTCATCAGTACCCCCACATGTTTGACACATCATATCTTACATATAAATTGCTCAAAATGAAGGTCTCAAAATTTTTAATTGGTAATATGAAAAACATACATGTGAAAGAATTTGATGTGATTCATCTTAGTTTATGAGATATGATTTTTTGAATAAGTGTTTGAAATGCACACTTTTGTGCGCATTTTGTGACTATAGTGTTAATATTTTCATATTTAATGTTCACATTTTTATTTTATGAGAAAATGTAACTTTGTTGGGACAAGAAAACTTGTGTATGTAGTTACTGTAAATATAAAAATTCCATTGGCAATTTTGTGAAAGACCATGCGTAAATTCAAAAGTGACTGTATTCAATTTGGCAAGATAAAATCACATAACTTATACAATCTAGAATTTTTGAATATATACCCATTATTCAAATGCTTTATTCATCAACTATGAGAGAATGGTTTTTATTTCCTTCTCTATGTATGATAAATTTATTTTTCTCACAACTACAAGACAAAGTTTCACAAATTGATTTCATACTAGTTAGAACTTGGACAAAATTCTTTTTTAGAGCATAATTTCTTTTTTAGCTATTACACATTTTTCTTTATATTTCTCATCGTTCTCAAAATTTTAATTCTAGTGACTTTATAATAGAACCAAAAGGAATATAAGCTAATAACGTACATGAAGTACTTGTTTATACATATATTTGTTTCTTCACTTGTTGCATAGAATTTCTTTTTTAGCTATTACACATTTTTCTTTATATTTCTCATTGTTATCAAAATTTTAATTTTAGTGACTTTATAATAGAACCAAAAGGAATATAAGCTGATAACGTAAATGAAGTACTTACTTGTTTATACATATATTTGTTTCTTCACTTGCTGCACTTGTTGAAGTATCTTATGTGACTAAGATACTAAAGTTATTGAGTTTATTTTTTCAAAGAAAAGAACATCATAAAGAAAATTTTATGCAAATGCATGAAAAAAAATGTATTAGTTAACAAGGGCAGTATAGTTATGGTTATGTTAATTATAATAAGTATTTGTCAAAAAATAAATTTATATATTTTTCATATGATATAAAAGAAGTGTACGAGTATTTTAGAAATTTAAAATAGTCAATGTGTTGTTGCTTCTACATATATTCAATATTTTTTGCTATCTAAAAACATAAACAAAAGATTGATAGTTTCATATCTTCTATAATTATTGCAGATTTCAAAGGAATCTCACAAAAAGTTAGAAAAATCTATGAAATTCAAGTCTTGAGCTTGACTTCAAGAAGTTGAGCAATGCATAATTGTCAATAGGACGAATAAGACTCTTGCACTCAGAAAGAGGCATGGATACTTACATAGATTGATTCATTGTTATTCTGACACAAAGCAAGCCTTGAATATTTCAGTTCAAATCTAGTTAATAAAGCACTACTTTGGCACTATAGGCTAGGTCACTTTAATTATGTATCGAACATGCTTAGACAATCTTTAGTATTTGATCTCGATTATCCCTATAAAAAAATCAACTTCCCAGCCTGTCAAAGTTGCATTGTCGAAAAGTATAGTAGGATTTCATTTAGGCCTACTGACAGATCAAGCACGCCAAGCTCACAAATCTGCAGTTCTATGGCACAGAAGACTATGCCACATGAACTCAGTGGCATTGTATCAAGCAAGCCAGCATGGACCTATCACAGGAGTTAGCATTTCAAATGCGACGAATTCGACAACCTATGATGCGTGCATGAAAGACAGATGTATCGAACTCCATTCATCAGAGACTCCTACAAAATAACAAACATTCTAGAGCTGGTACACTCGGACATATGTGGACCTTTCGACGTGATCTCAGTAGGAGGCTCAAAGTATTACATCACCTTCATTGACGACTACAGTAGGTTTGCAAGAGTCTATTTCATTCACAACAAATCGAAAGCACTCGACAAGTTCATAGAATACGTGAACTAGACAGAAAAATGCACACAAATCAAGGTGAAACAGATCATGACTAATCGTGGTGGAGAATACATCTCGAACCGCTTCATTGACTTCTGCAATGATCGAGGAATCCTTCACAGAAGGACTGCATCCTATACACCACAACACAACGGTGTAGCTGAAAGAAAGAACATGACACTCATGGATGTCACAAGGTGCATGATGTCCTATTCGAAGGCACCAAGACTGCTATGGGATGAAGTAGTAGCTACAGCTACCTACATCCAAAATAGGATAGGCAAATCAGGTGTTCCTCACATGACACCACACGAACTATGGTGGGGTAGAAAGCCCAATTTGACACATGTTCAGATTTTGGGCTCTGTAGCTTATGCACATATTCCTGATAAGCTTTGAAAGAAGCTTGATGAGAAAGTTGAATTAGAATATCTCATCGAGTATGACAATCATTCATCATACTACAAGATCTACATGCCAGAAATGAATCTAGTGAAAACTGTCAGAGATGTCAAATTTGATGAGACCAGAACAATGGTCGACAATGATTCTGCCAGCTATGAAGTCCTAGGAAAGCAGTACTATGACCTGCCAACCATGATAGAGGGAGCAGAACTCAAACAGTCAGATGAAGATGTTTGAGTCCCACATCAGCTGAGTGATAAATCAAATGAAAAAAGGACCCCAAGCATGCCTACAACTAGAACACCTATAAACCAAAATGGTTCCAGACCTAGCCGAAGAGAAAAAGGCAAGGACATTGTAGTACCAAAAGAATCTCCCAGGAAATCAACAAGAGAACGAAGAGCGCCAGCCAGATTCGTGCTAGGCAGCTCAGCTTCTACATCCGAAGAATTCTATAAGAAAATACTAGGAATTCTCCTTCAAAAAATACCATGAAAGTTTGAATAAATCAAACTAATATCAGTGTCTTCAATCATGTCTAATTCTGGTCTATGTACTAATAGAGCAGTTTCTACTTTGATTGAATAAAGCATGTGGATTTAGGAGATATAGAGTGAGTGTGATAGACAATTTTGGATAATCAGAACAACTGAAAAAATATTATTTGTTGCAAACTTTGACCAATAGAATTTTTATGATTCTGATTTTGATTCTTCTGTATACATCTCTTGTTGCCTTGTGCATACAATAAGTCTACATGTATTTATATTGTCATAGAGTAGACCTTTTGGCCTTCTTCCTTTTGTAACAGTCAATCTAACCGTTAAGACGGTTGATATACAATGACGTTCTATGTCCAGACAATTTATCTTTCGAGATAGTTTATGTTTTGAGACAGTTTATGTTTCAAGTTCGAGTTCAAGTTTGAGCTCGAACAACAATAAAAATGTTTCGAGTTCAAACAACAATAAAAATGTTTCGAGTTTAGTTTCGAATTCGAGTTTGAGTTTTCCAGCCTTTGTCAATTAGATTGTGCACTTTGTTGGTAAAACCGAGATTTGTATGTTGAGGTGTTCTACAGCTGTCATGTTATACTTATGTAGAAGGTACTGCAAAATCCTTTTGGCTATCTTCTAGTGCGTAGGGCCTGGATTAATATTGAATTGGCTCATCCTGAAAACTGCGTAGGCAATGTCAAGGCATGTATTATCTGCCAGGTATATAAGTGGTCCAATCAGCCTCCTGTAGGGCACCATCTGCATGGCTTTCTGCTCTTCTGCATTCTACGGACAGTCTTGCTTTGTCCGAATTGTTCCAGCTACCATTGGTGTGTTAGCTCCCTTGTAGTCTGTCATCTAAAAATTGTCAATGATTTTCTAGATGTATCTTGACTGGTGAAGATACAGTTTCCCTTCGTCAAGATCTCTGTCAATCTGCAATCCTAGGTTTGATATTTCAAAATGTTGTGAAATATCATGCTTCACCTGAGCAATCAGCTCGTTGCTTCTGGACAGTATCAAAGTGTCATCCATGTAGATTGCTATGATTTCTCCATCTGTGATCTTTGTGTAGACATTGTAGTCGGCCATCAATGATTGGAATCCCAAGGATCTGAGGGTGTGATCCTTCTTCTTATACCACTGCCTCAGACTGCTTCAGTTCGTATATGCTTCTTTGCATTCGGTAGGCGTAGTTGGCAAAGCGTGAGCAAATGAATCCCGTGGTTGGTCCATATAGACCTCCTCATTCAACTCACCGTGTAGGAAGGTGGTCTTTTCATCCACTATGTGGATCTTGAGACTATATCTTGCTGCATATGCATATAGAAGGCATAAGGATGAGTGCTTTATGACTGGAGAAAAGGTTTCAGTATAGTCAACACCATACTTTTGAGAGAAACCTTTTGTCACCAATCTGGCCTTGTACTTTGATATGTTGCCATCAGGTCCACTCGTATTTGAAAATCCAGTTGCACTTTATAGTCTTCCTGTCTGCCAATAATGGCTCCAGATTCTAGACATTGTTCTGCTCCATGAAATTTATCCCGTCTTCAATTGCTTTAATCCACTTGTCCTTATCTGGACAACTGATAGCTTTCTCATATGTTTGAGGTTCTTCGCCAAATCCACAAAAATTTTTTTTTGGAGAAGATGAGTTGTCAAGGATGAATTTGACTGGTGCTCTTCTTTCTCGCGTGGATCTTCTTGGAGAGTTTGCATTCATATTGATGGCCTTGCCTTTGTCGAGTCTCTTGCCTTTGCTGATTGCTGAACTATGGTGAGTAGCAGGTGTCTTGGATACATGTTGCACGTCTTGCTACCTGCCATCTGAACAGTCACTTTGTCCATCTAGAATTTGAACATGTGCTTCTGGATGCTCAGGGTCTCTGTTGATGTTGGCAGGTCATAGTAGCCTCTGGTCAGGATTTCGTAGCCGACTGGATTTTCATCAGCCATTGTCTTTGACCAAATCTGACGTCTCTAACATTCTTGATCTGTCTGTTGTTAGGCATGTAGATCCTATAATATGATGAATGACCATCATATCCTACGAGGAATCCCTGCTCCACCTTTTTGTCCAACTTCTTTCTTTTCTGATCTGGAATGTGGGCATATGCGACGCATCCAAAAATGTGCACATGTGTCAGACTTGGTTTGTTGCCCCACCAAACCTCATGTGGCGTGGTATGTGCAATGCGGGATCTACCTGTCCTGTTCTGCAGCTAGTTGGCTGTAGCTACTACTTTAGCCCATAAAAATTTTAATGCCTTTGAATAGGCCATCATGGATCTTGCAGCTTCCATGAGAGTCCGATTTCTCCTCTCTGCCATACCATTGTGATGTTGTGTATAGGTTGCAGTTTTCAAGTGAGTATGCCTTTACTAGTACAAAACTCTGCAAGGCATTTGGAGACATATTCTCCTCCTCTGTCCGTTCTCAACTGCATCACCTTCTTGTCAGTCCATTTTTCAGCCCAATTCATGAACTCTGTGAATTTGTCCAAGGCTCTGACTTGTTGTGGATAAAGTACGTAGTTGCAAACTTGCTGAATTCGTCAATAAAAGTGATGTAGTACTTTGAACCTCCCAGGGAGACCACATCAAACGGTCCACATATGTTAGAGTGTACTAGTTTCAAGAGTTCTTTCATTCTAAAAGAATCCTTGGTGAATGGTATACGTGACATCTTGTCTTTGTTACAGGCATCGCAGGACTTCAAGCATGCTGCATCTTTGATATCGACTCCAGTGAATGTTCCGGTCCGGCTAGCATTGTATAGATCAACTATATTCATGTGATACAGTCGTCTGTGCAATAAAATATCCATCGATTCGTTGATCTCGTGAGCTTGTTCTAAAGGTACTCGGATCCTGAGGTGATACAAATTCCTCTTTCACTTTCCTATGGTGATGCTGAGTGGTCACGGATTCAACCACTTCGCAGGTATCACCTTCAAAGGTAATTGTTAGTCCCGCATCTACCATCTTGGCAACAGATAGTAGGTCCTTCTGAAGAGTGGGCATGTATAGAGTATCATCAAGCCTTCTATCTCTTCCTTTGGTGCTTAACCACAACGCTCCAGTTCTGCTGACTTTGTGTCTAGAACCATCTCCCAAGATTATATATCTAGAAGACTCTGATTCTTGATAATCAGTAATCATGCGTCTCATTTTCACGAAGTGTGACGTTGCACCTGAATCAAGATTTATTTCTTGTGTATCTGAAGTTGATGTCACACAGACATCAAAACACAAGTAAGTTGTTGGGTTCTTGCCGCTGTTGGCTCTTTATTCAGCCATCTTGGAGGATTCGGGTTCCTCCACATAGGATGAGCTATTGTCGCTCTCCCATCTATTTTGAACTTTCTTGTTTTTAGGATTTTGGTTGCAGTCAACGGTTGCGTGACTTCTTGTGATAGTGATGCATCCTATCTTGGATTTTCATTTAAAATATGATCAACAAATTATCTCACATTTCTCTTGCATTGGAGAGTGTGGCCAGACCAGGTGTCAAGTTGTCTTCGATGGAGGAAGATAGAACGATTACTGCCTTGTCGTTTCTTTCTCTCCATTCTCGTAGCTCCTTGCCAATGGTTGTGGGCATCTCTTCTATGCCATCAACCTAGGGCTATAGACCTTCTCCTTTCAGTATGAGAGAAACCTTCCATGCTAGGAAGTTTGATGCCATCTAATTTGATTTTTCTTTCATAAACCCATTTGCAATCGGCAATTTTTTTATCTTCGGGCAGTGGCTCTAGTGTCCATGCCTCATTTTGCCTCATTGATTCAATCTCTTCTGACATTGCCTGTTTCCAAAACTCTCCCTCTAGACTCTGGATAGCTTCTTGATATGTTGTTGGTTCTTCAATAAAGCTGCAGACTTTTTCTTTAAATAATAGTTGTCATCCAGCTATAGTCATCAATGAACATCAAGAAATACCTTGATCCTAAGAGCGAATCAACTTTCATCGGTCCACAGACATATGAGTGGATGAGTTCAAGAACTTCCTTGGCTCTTCTTCCCTCATGCACAAATGGACTTTGATGTTGTTTGCCCTTTTGGCAGGCTTCACAAAATTTGATGTCAGGTCTGGATATCTTTAGACCTGTGGCAATCTCCTTTCTGTTCATGTCGTATAGGCTTCTCATGTTTAGATGATACATTCTTCTGTGCTAGAGTTGATCTTTGTTCTCTGATGCATTTAGTATGCTATCAAAATTGTTGATGATCTTTGCTTGATAGAGGTTACCTTCTCTGGATCCAATAGTCAGCAACTTGTTTGTTATTTTCTCGATCATCCGGCATACATGCCATCGAATAGGACTTGAATTCCGGGATCTACCATCTTCGAGACTGATAGCATGTCTCTTCTTAGTGAGGGTACATAGAGTGCTCTTGTCAGCTCTACTTGTCTCGTCCCGATAGTGTTCGTAGCTGTAGAGTCCCGATGCCCTTGACATTGTGTCAGCTTCCGTCGCCTAGAATCACTGCTCTGTTGTTCGCAAGTTCTCTGTAGTCGATCAAGACTTTCTTGTTGCAGGTTATGTGTGAAGTTACTCTGAGTCGATGACTACGTCGTAGTCTTGCTCTCCATAGCTTGTTGAAGCCTCATCGAATATTGTGAAGCCTTCATCGCTCTTGTCTGCATCCTTCAATGACTCTACAACATTTGCCTTTTCAGCCTTGTTATTTCTTTTTGGGTTGAATCTGCAATCATATGCAAAATGTCCTTTCTTCTTTTAGTGCATATAAGGGATTGTCAGGTTGAACCAACATCTATTAGCTTTTTGTCCCGGCTTGTGACAGTGATCACAGGAAGAAGTTTGTTGATCGTCATTGTCTCTGCTCGAAGACCTTGAATTCATCTTTTCGAATCTGGGCTTGTTCTTTTTTTTCTTCCTTCCCTTTGTAAAAAGAGCTTTCTCTTGGTCACTGCTTCCTTCTCCTTCATCTCTCATCAATTTTTCATCAGCAACAAGACTATAGCTCGCTCGAATGTCATGTCTGGTAAGCTCAAATTCGCACTCTTAGTGGCTGATAGGATGTAGGTAGAGTTTTCATGAAGTACATCAGCTACTGTGCTGCTGGGACTTGGTGCTCTTGTCCAGATGCAGCAAGTTGACTAAAGATCGTTTTAATCCTCTCAACATGCTAATCCAACTGATTGCCATCCCATCGCATAGATTGCAATGAGTACTTTTGTTTTAGTCTTCCCCATGTTTCATGGCTGCTCGCACAGTCTTCAATCTGCATGAGTATTTCTTCGTTTATGGATGAAACGATGATTGCCATTGTGCCCTCATCCTTTCTGATCCATTCAGCTCTACTCGGGTCTCCCTTTGGAGGCTGTTCTTCTGTGAGTCCGGTCACTGACCAGATGCCTTCACCCTTCAGAAGCATTTTTATTTTGAACTTCCATATTTGGTAGTTTGCGCCATCAAGACTGATTGCTATTCTTGTTTGGATCGTTGTAGCCATATTGTGTTGCCTTAGTGAACCTGATCTAATATCATGTAGGAGTTTCTTTTGTCTGTTGTGGAATTTTATGTTTTGTAGGATCCTAAGCAAACAAATATAGATCACAAATTGTGAGGCATTCAATCAACAAAATGATGCAAACAATGGAAGAGGTGGATTGGAAGAGAGCAATTGTATTTGTATTTTGTTTGAGTGAGTTGATCAGTGTCTCACTCGTTGGCAGCCTATCACTCCTCCCAAAAATTCGCTATGTTCTACTCGTTGGTAGACTTTCATGCATAGCTGGTAATGCTAACAATATGCTAGCTCTTCACTCTCTTTCATCCCACAATTGTAGTAATCAATCCTATGTATATATCCACTACGTGGAGTATACAAGGTAGTTTATTAGTTGTAATACCCTATTACATGCATATTTTTCTTGAAATACTATTTGATGATGCAAAATCCCAATGAACCTACTCACTGATGAAGATAACCACTGAATATGAAGAAATATCTAATAGATGCGACAATGACAAGTGATTCAAAGATATATTGAAGATAAAAAGGCCTAGAATAAATGTGACTGAAGGAAGGACTATAACCCAAAGGGCAGTTATGAAATGACACGCATCTCAATAAGAAGGCTAGCCCTAAGAGAAGAACATTCTAGAAGACTCATTTATTACGCCTCAAACAAACATTGCAACCTTCCACGTGCTTGCTTCTCATTGGAGCAAAACTACGTGACAAGAATGCCACCTAGGAAATGTACACTTGTAATTTTTCTATTTGATAGAATTAGCTAATTAAATAGAAATATGAAGCGAATATCGGTTAATAAAGAGCTGCGTACTTTCGCGCTCGTTTCCTATATGTACACCACTTATGCTTCAATAAAAGAACCGGGTTTTTCTGGAGATCACATCATCAAGTTTTCCCTTCTCTCTGCTTTCATAAGCCTTTTGCTTGTTGAGTACTTCTGTTTCTGATAGTTGGTAAGCCTCACCTTGTCGGATGTGCTTGTAATTGAAACTTTGGTCAGACACTTCTTTAGCCTTGATACTGTCTTATGCGTGCAACCGTAAATTCATTGCTAAGATTTTTTTAAAACTCATTGGTTATTTGATTGCCTATGTGATTGAATAATCAATTGCTTGGAACTTAATTGGAATGTTCACACATATATCTGGACTTACACATCCTAAAGCTAGCTTTGTGTTGTTGTGAATCAATACTCTGAAATTTGCATACGGATACTCGTGCAATTTAAATCAGTAGTCAGTCGTTCTTTTGAATGTGCACTTTCTGTTGTTGAGGACAAATTGTCGGACTACATTTGGAATGTGCTGAGACATGTGTATGTTTCTTTGCATTGGTTTATCTGATGCAACAGACCTCGCTTGTCTGACAAACTTTATTAGGTGCACAGACCGATAGATCGGTCTGGCCGATAAGTCTGATACAGTAATCAACAATGCAACTCGATATGAGATTAGTTGGCATGAATATCTTTCACTTTTGAATGTTTGAAATCACATCCTAACTAGTGATACTGGTTGCTGATACTTCTAAATGTCCATTGACAACCAGCTTTTAATCCAAGAACAATAAATGAGTTAAAAACATCTAAAATCACAATATAAAGCAGTCTCTTTGGGGAACGACAATCTTTTATACTACATATCCTTACAATTAAGATAAGTATAACATGACATATGCTATCTTTTGGTGCCATTGTCGGGGATTGCTAATCTGTTGGATTTAGATGTTTGTCAGTTAAAGATGAATGCCAACTACAGGAAGCAGTTCAAGCAATTTTAGAGCTGAGCGTTTGGAAAGATACAGAAGCCTTTGTGAGAACTTTTTCAAAAGTCTTCAACAATCCTTTCAACGCGGCTCACCTCCTTTTACCACTTATCAGGAAGCCGAAGTCTATTTCAATAACTTACTCGATAAACCCCAAACAGAACTTGAACCCGAACTTCTTGAGACTATTGGTAATTCAGATCTTGATCCATATCCAAATCCTAATCCCAATCTTGATCCAGATCCAAGTCCAAATCCAGATCCTGATCCCAATCCTAAACCAGAAATGGACCCATCTCACACACGGTTCAATTCCAGTTCAAAAATCAAGTATATCTCCCAATTTGAATCCATTGCTATTTCCAATAGTGAGGGAACGAATGGAGATAGACTACGCATATTCTCTGGTTTGTTGTGAAAAAAAGCCCAAATTTGGTACAGCCAAATGGATCGGGCAGCAATGGATCAAAGGAAGGAAGAGTTGTAAAAAAGAAAAGATGAAGACAACCATGAACCTGTAGAATAAAATGAGCTCTTCACCTAGCAAGTGGTGGTCAAAGCTTGTCGACATTGCAAGGGTCCAAGGCTGTAACGGTAGCACTATCAGTTTCTTCATCCTTCTACCAAGCCTTCATCATGTTTTTGTATAATCACCAAACCATCCATCCAAATCTGTTCCTACTACCAATGTGTTGATGAGTCCATTCGCTTGAAGACTAATGATCAAGATTTGTGCAATCTATCAGGAAAGAGCATCGACAAGACTGGAACTTCAACTAAACGAAGAACTTGGAGACACTCAGAAGCAGAATGGAGGATACAAACCTCCCAGAGGCTAGAATATGCCAAGGAACCAAAAGCGAAACCATCCATGGTGGATACGAAAAAGAGACATGAGGGATGCACTCGGGCATGCAAGTTGTGAAGCTGCTAGGAGGCCTCCAATTTTGAGAATGCCAACCACCCCAACAATAAGACATTCTAGTTAGATTGTGACAAATTGTAGAAAGCAGTTTTTTATAAAGACTGGAAACAATAAGCACTTGGTTTTATGTAAGTGAATGAGGATCTACACTTTTCCAAGTGACAATCGAAGATGTCAATGCGAAAGCGGAGCGATATCATTCAATATGAGTTGTAGTGGGTCCTGCAACACATTAGGGGTGGGATGATGTTGGTTGATTATGATGAATCCCCATACTCGACCAGAGCTAACCAAGAGCACCTCTCACCTTAGATCAAGGAGGTCTCTAAGAAGACGAGACAAACAAAGACTGAGAGCCGAGTATGAGAGCCGAGAAGTACCAATTAAGAATGACAAGCAAGAACTATGTAAGCCTCATGGTGAATCCCAAAAGATGGAATGACCATGTTGTAAAAATTACAGCAAATAAGGATCCTAAAACACTTGAAATGATGAGGGAAACAATAGATTATGATTTCATAAGATTAGCACAAGTTGAACCATCAAAATCCATCAAAAATCTATGCTTGAACCTCACTAAATGGCCCAAATCCTTGAAGAAGGCTTCACACGTGTGAAAGTACGGCCTCCCACAGTCTGAGTACTGTACACCAGACCTACATTCAATCCTATAATCATTAGTAATCACAAGTACTCAAACAATTATGAACATAGAGAGCAATTGCACCATTATGAGAGAAAAAACATGAAATTGCTTGATTGATTTTGGTGAGATATCATCACCTATATATACATGATCCATCACGGTTTTGGGCAGGTATGAGTAGCCCTAAACCTATCCCTAATGCTAATTTTGGTGGATCTTTCATCCCTACCAAGTTAGGGTTGGAATCTTGGAGATCCCTCAACAATGCAAAAATTACCAAAAATAGTTCCTATTTTTTCTCCCTTGTATCTAAGCATAATTTGGACTCATTCCAAAGGTTCTAACACTTAGGTCTACTTGAGAACATCCTTATGAATGGAATCCTATGCTATTTGGCACATGTGACAAGCCACATCATGACCATCTAACTATTTACAAGTCATATGACCAAAACTAGTCAAGCTAGAATTGTGAATTTTTAACACATGTAGGAACTAGTATTTCTAGGCAAAGTAATAAATGCAAGTAGGCCCCTCTTAGAAAAGTAGAGTGAGCCACCTTTTGATGGTGACCTCTAGTGGAGAGCATTATTCCACTTGTAATTTGTGTAATGTGGAAATGCCACTAGGATGCCACCTAAGGAGCTCTCTTGATTATTTAAAAGACTCCCTCTTTGAGAAGAGGAGCATTTTTGTAATGTACCTACTCCATGTCCAAACTGAGAAGAGCATCCACGAGTTTTGGTGCATTCTTTGAGCTCCTTGATCATGCTTGTTTCTTGAGTGATGCATTCATGATCTTGCCCTTCCATCCTTTGTGTGTGGTTGTGGATAGTAGAGTGGATTAGTTTTCTTGCTTTTCTAGAGTGGATTAGATTTCCTATTTTCTTGTGGATTAATGTAGGAACCAACATTCAAGTAAATTAAATAGGTTGGATTTGTGATATAAATCTTGCATATCTTCTTACAATCTAGTTCTTGATGTTCTTGGGCTGTCCAAGAATCAAGAAATGAGTGTTTCTTGATTCTTGTACTATTAAAATGTTGTTAGATTAGTTTCTTGTTTCTTGTATTGTGGATTAATGTAGGTGTAGCTTAGTTTTAGTTGTAAAGATCTGTTCAAACTCATTTTGTAGTAGTAGAGTAGGATTTTATGGCATTGCAACCATTCTTCACATTGATTTCTTGGTTGAATACCTGAACTGCATGTTTGGTTTGAGCATGTGATTACAGCTCAATAGTGACCTTCCTTGTCCTCTGACAACCAAGACATTGCTACATTGATTATCAGTCCCTTTCTGCCTGATTCTGGGCATTGTAATAACAAGAAAACACCAAGAAAATGCCCAACGTAGCCTGGTAATAGGCATAAACTATTCCGAAACAAAAAGAAAGAACAAAAACCAGTAAACAGAAGCCTATAGACAGGGGATCTGTCTACAATTGACTTGATAGGAGCAGTACCAATACGTCAATGCCAATATAGGCTCAATCCTAAGTATTCATTGCTGGTGAAGGATAAACTTGACAAATTCTTGAAGTCAAAAATTATTTATCCAGTACTAAGTAGTGAATGAGTTTTGTCAATAGTAGTTGTTCCAAAAAAGAAGACCGAGTTTGCCAAGACTATCAGAAGCTTAATGCTGCGACTCATAAAGATCATCATCCTTTACCTTTTACTGATATGATTCTTGATCAAGTTGCCGGAAATGAAAGATACAGCTTCCTTGATGGATTCTCTGGTTACAACTAGGTACCTATCCGCGAAGAGAACCAATCCAAAACAACTTTCACAACTGATTGGGGTACTTACGCCTATCAGAAGATGTCGTTCGGACTGTGTAACGAGCCAGCCACATTTCAAAGAATGATGACTGTTATTTTTCAAGAATATTTACGTGTATTCATAAAAATCTTTACGGATGAGTTTTGTGTTTACAGCTCAGAAGCCACTCATCTTTCAAAGTTGTAGAAGACATTGTAGAGATGCAGAGAGACTTCATTGTGTCTCTATCCTGAGAAGTGTTATTTTGGCATGCCAGAAGAAATACTCCTCGGACACAGAATATCAAAGAGAGAAATTGAAGGTGATAAAAATAAGGTGAAAATTATAAAGAATTTGAAAGAGCCAACAAATTTGCGAGAACTCAGACGATTTTTGGGTCACATTAGTTATTATAGAAGGTTCATTCAAGACCATGCATCTATTGTTGATCCGCTAACACATTTATTAAACAAAGATATTTATTACGAATGGTCTGCTGATTTCCCACAATCATTTGAGTTACCGAAGCAGAAACTCTTGGACGTCCCAATTTTGAGACCTCCTAATTGAATAAGAACATTTTATGTTTATGTGGATGTTTTGTCATTCACAATTAGAGTTACCTTAAGTCAGAAAAACAATGAAAAATGAGACTATCCTATCTACTATGCAGTTAAGACTTTTCAGAAAAGAACTATTTGGCGACGGAATGTGAAGGACTTGGAATGACTTCTTCAATGAAGAAGTTTCGACATTATTTGCTAGGATATTCTTTTATCCATGTCGATCATTATGCACTAAAGCATCTGGTAAATAAACCAAATCTTTCAGGCTGAATAAGTAGATGGGTGCTTTTGCTGCAGGAATTTGATTACCAAGTGGAGGTGCACCAAGGAAGTACCACACTAATACAGACTATTTATCTCGCTTAAATACTATATCTGTTACTAACAATTTAGGTGATGAATTTCCTGATGAAAATATTATATTATTATATGCTAAAGATTCATTATATCCGGACATAATAGATTACCTTCAAAATTAAAATTATCCTCTTCTTTTTTATCTTGAACAAAAGACGGTCTTCCAACACAAGGTTGTCGTATACAATAATGTACTTTATAAAATGGGACCTGGTGGACACTTTGCAGTAGTGAATATTATAAAGAAGATCCTAAATGCTAAATACTGGTGGCCAACGATGTACAAAGATGTTGCAACATTTGTAAAAACCTGTGATCCTTGTCAACGAGTTGGGAAACCAACTCCTTCAATGTATTGGCCACTTATGCCGATACTTCCACTTGCACCATTTGAAAAATGGGGCATTGACTTTGTTGGATCGATTAAGCCTGTCACTTGCTATACTAAAAGAAGTTCTATTCTTGTAGCAACTGACTATGCGACTAAGATGGTTGAAGCTAAAGCTACGAAGAGGAATGATGCAAAAACTATTACAGAGTTTCTCTTCCGGAACGTTATAACCTGTGGCAATTACGGGTCAATGGCCACTACCTCCCCTACCCTCGAAGATCTAAATGGGCAGAGTGTGGCACCCCCTGGAGAAAATTACGATCAAAACAAAGAATTGGCCAAGAATAGAATCAAAATATGGGTGGAGAACGGATGTAGACGCTAGGAGTGTAAAAATAACAACAAATAAGGATGCTAAAACACTTGAAATGATGAGGAAAACAATAGATTATGATCTTATAAGATTAGCACAAGTTGAACCATCAAAATCCATCAAAAATCTATGCTTGAACCTCACTAAATGGCCCAAATCCTTGAAGAAGCCTTCACACGTGTGAAAGTAAAGCCTCCCACAGTCTGAGTACTGTACACCAGACCTACATTCAATCCTATAATAATTAGTAATCACAAGAACTCAAACAATTATGAACATAGAGAGCAATTGCACCATTATGAGAGAAAAATCATGAAATTGCTTGATTGATTTTGGTGAGATATCATCACCTATATATACATGATCCATCACGATTTTGGGTAGGTATGAGTAGCCCTAAACCTATCCCTAATGCTAATTTTGGTGGATCTTTCATCCCTACCAAGTTAGGGTTGGAATCTTGGAGATCCCTCAACAATGCAAAAACTACCAAAAATAGCTCCTATTTTTTTTTTTTTGTATCTAAGCATAGTTTGGACTCATTCCAAAGGTTCTAACACTTAGGTCTACTTGAAAACATCCTTATGAATGGAATCCTATGCTATTTGGCATGCGTGACAAGCCACATCATGACCATCTAACTATTTACAAGTCATATGACCAAAACTAGTCAAGCTAGAATTGTGAATTTTTAACAAGGAGGGCACTCGTTCAGTTCTCACAACATTACCTCGCCTACCCAGATCCAACACCCACGCGGTCGCAACCTACGCTCGAGACTTAGAATTTTTGATGGAAGTCCCCACCAAATGGGACAACTTTTGGCCAACTATTTGTTTTGATCCCAATACTGCCCTGGTCTCAGAAAAGATTGAAGATCAACTAACAGTGGTGAGAGTGTACTATAGAGCGGGCTTGCTTGACGATCCCTGGCCAAGCAGATTCCAACAATGGATCGACCAAGCCTGGCTCCCAGGTGTACATAAGTCCTTTCATACTCAGAAGAACAAGAAAAATCTATCAAGATTGGAATTCATGGAGGACGTCATAAGATATCTCATCCATCAGAGGTGAACGAAGAGGACCTTGTACTAAACCGGCAGAGTGCTGAGGGACCGGCACTACTTCGGGCCGTGGGTCCTATTGGGAGTATTCCCAACATATTGTAAATAAATAAAGTTGGAAAAGTAGAAATAATTGCGAGGGTCATGGCATCATGCGTGCGAAAGTCCATGACCCAATGAGCACACAAGTCAAATTGTAATTAGAATAAAAGACTTGGGCCCTATTGTTAATTAAATAAAACTTGAGGCCACAATGTCAAGTTATTAAACTTAGACTAAACTTACAAAGTTGGGTCCAAAGTGAAACTCACATGTATCATGTGATTTCCAATGTACGTTTTTAGGACCCTTGGATTAGATTGGACCCAAAGTGAATGGTGTGGATTAGATTCCATATTATTAAAAGTAGCCAATAGGATTAAGAGGCAAGGGCCTTCCCCATTGATAAAAAGGCACCATTTTGTATCATATTTTCCATGCTTAATGAGGAGGAAACTCTACCATTTTGGAGAAAAGCATCCTCATTTGCTATTCACTACTTGTTAATGCTCTTTGCGTGTTTGCTTTTGCTTTCTAGCTTACATGGTTTTTGGTTTCCATTGTTAATGTATCTCCATTAGTAAGCAAAATGAGCAAATGAGCTAACTCTCTCTCTCTCTCTCTCTCTCTCTCTCTCTCTCTCTCTCTCTCTCTCTCTCTCTCTCTCTCTCTCTCTCTCTCTCTCTCTCTCTCTCTCTCTCCCTACAACGTACAACACTTACGCTTCAATACAACCATTGAGTTTTTCAAGAGATCACAGAGAGAGTTTGAGTCTTCAAGTTTTTCCTTCTCTCTGCTTTCATAAGCCTTTTGCTTGCTAAGTACTTCTGTTTCTGACAGTTGGTAAGCCTCACCTTGTCGGATGTGTAACTCTGGTCAGACTCTTCTTTAGCCTTGATATTGTCTTATGCGTGCAACCGTAAATTCATTTCTATGATTGTCTTTAAACTCATTGGTTATTTGGTTGTCTATGTGAATGAATAATCAATTGCTTGGAACTTAATTATGATGTTAACATTCAGACAATGTTACATTACACTGACGTATATCTGGACTTACACATCCTAAAACTTGCTTTGTGTTGCTGTGAATCAATACTCTGAAATTTGCATATGGATACTCATGCAGTTTAAATTGGTAGTCAGTCGTTCCTTTGAATGAGCTCCTTCTGTTGTTGAGGACAAATTGTCGGACTACATTTGGAATGTGCTGAGACATGTGTATGTTTCTCTACCTTGGTTTATCTAATGCAACAGACCTCGCTTGTCTAACAAACTTTATTGGTTGCATAGACCGATAGATCGGTCTAGCCGATAAGTTGGATACACTAATCACAATGCAACATGTTCGATATGAGATTAGTTGGCATTGATATCTCTTTTGTATGCTTGAAATCCAATCCTAACCGGTGATATTGGTTGCCGATATTTCTAAATGTCCGTTGACAACCAATTTTTAATCCAAGAACAATAAATGAGTTAAAAACATCTAAAATCACAATATAGAGTGGTCTATTTGGGGAACGACAATCTTTTATACTACATATCCTTACAATTAAGATAAGTATAACATGACATTAGTAAAATACAAGACAAGTTTGCACTAATCATTTAGCTAGTTACCCTGTCTCAAAATCGTGTCTGGCAACTGAGCGTGATAGTACAAGACTCCACGTCATCGAGCTGCCAACTGCTAGCTCAAATTGTTTGTCTTTGGTTCTCCTTTTCTTTCCAAGTTATGTTCGTCATTTGGCTGTTGGGATGAACCTCGAACACTTTACCTTCAGCCTTTGCTTCGACCTCCGGGTTGTGTTTGATCTCCAAGTCGTATTCGACCTTTCATTCGGCCTTCGAGATCTTTTGGTGAATATTCTTGTGTAGATGATGCTAGGTTCATTTATCCATTGGTGCACTATATTTGTGATATCTTGCAATCTTGTCTGTAGAATGCCTATTTTATGTTATTTTTTTATCCTTACATGTGAAATACAATAGCTTACGATCTTTGTACGGATAGCAACTTCATCATATCATATGTTTGATGTTTGATTAGGTTCTTATTGAGTTTGCATCTCTTTCATACAGTAGATGTTGAGTTTTCTACATTGGCAACGTTGGTAGAGTTGATCCATTTCTAAACATAGATCAGATTATGGAATTGGATCTTAATTCATTTGAATTTCTTCACAGTTGAAAGCCTCTGATTTCTGATTGATGAAATAAACAATTGTTCTTCTCAAAAATTCATCGATAAATACAATAAACTACTTTGCACCAACCAACAATAATACATAACCAACAACCATATACACTTGGAGTGACTGGCTATCCATGTCAGGAATTACTCCGAATCCCACATACTAGACATGGACGTAACAGTTTAACACAGGTGAAGTATGTTAGAGAGTTGTTGCATAGGTTCAGGTTGCATGATTGCAAGCCAGTGAACACCGTCGTGAGATTTTCCTGTTTCATGCCAACTTCTTATACTCTACTTCTGTTGTGGATAGAGCAACTGTACTTTGCTTCTTACTAGACCATGAAAAGAAACTGCCACAAAGCTGGAATGCATACCCTGTGGTGGATCTATGATCATCATAGTCACCTCCCCAATCCGCATCCACATAGCCACATAACTCAGGGAAACCCTTATGCTTCCTGTACACCAAGCCATAATCTGAAGTGCCTTTGACTTCAAATGATATAGGTTGCTCTTTCATCTACCTTGCGTGATCAACATACTAGTGCTGGCATCAACGACGTTGCATGTTTTGTTTGAAAACATCACACGCATCCCAGCGTCTGCTATTCTTGCTATTGAGAGCAAGTCTTGCTGCAGTGTGGGTATAAAGAGAACATCTTCTAACCTTCTATCTCTATCATTTGTGTTCAGCCACAATGAACCAATACCATCCACCTGATGTTTTGATCCATCTCCAAGAACTATGTATCTAGATGGATCAACACTCCGAAAGTTAGACATTATTTGTCTTGAAGTAACAAAGTGAGAGGTTTCCCCTGAATCAAGAATCACCTCTTGTGTGTCAAATGTAGAGGCTGCACACACATCTATACATAAATAGGCTGTCGAATTTCCGTTGTTCAATCTTTTTTCGCCCATCTTTGAGCTTTCTAGCTCTTCGACGTAGGATGAACTGTTATTGTTCTCCCGTTTGCATTCAGGCTGCTTGTTCCTCGGATTCTGGTAGCAGTCCAGGGCTGCATAACCCTTCTTATGGCAATGGATACACTGATCTTCGGATTCAGCCAACACGAATCGTTAGCATGTCCTTAGCATTTGCATTTCATGCAGGTTTTCTTGTTGCCATTCTACTGCCATGGCTTTTTTTTGTTCTTTTATCTACCTTTGTTGGCTCTCTCTGTTTGCTGGCCTTGATCCTGCTTTTGATCCAACTCTCTCTTAGGCTTGAATTGCTTCTGTGGCTTCTCCTTGTTTCTATAGAGAGCTTGGTCAGAGGAGTCCTTATAATCAAGGTGCTCATGAGCTTTGACTTCTTCTCGAATCTCGATCACTACCTTTTCGAGTGTCATCGCTTTTGCTAGAAACGTTCGGACTGTCTGGAAAGATCTTGGTAAAGCTTGTAACAGGTAAGTGAGCTGGTTCTCCACTGATACTACATTCTCTGTTCCGACATTGTGTAACAAAATGAACAGATCCTTCATCTTTCTGAAAAAGGAGGTGAGGTCTCTGCCATCCCATCGCAGGTTTGTCAGCTGATCTTCGAGAAACATGATTTGGCTGTGTGATTTCGTCTGAAATTTGGTAAGCAATGTATCCCACATCTCTCTTGCATTAGAGAGTGTCGCGAGGTCAAGCGTCAGCAAGCTATCTTCGATGGATGATGACAACATGACTTGTCGTTCTTTTCTTTCCATTCTCGTAACTCTTTTTTGGTTGTTGTAGGCATCTTTTTGGTGCCATCTACCCAGGGCCATAGCCCTTCTCCCTTTAGTATGAGAGAGGTCTTCACTTTCCATGCTAGGGAGTTAGACCCAGTTGAGTCGAGGACTGCGCAGATCTTTGACTGCATACTGCTTATGGATGCCATTGTTGTGAACTATTCTTCAGTCTATTTTCTGGTTTCTTGTTCTGAGTGCTTGTCTCCTCCATTTGATAGCTCTTAAGTTATATCAAATTTCTGATAGGAGAGAGAAGCTCTAATACCACTAATGAAGAATTGAAGTCCGGATGGAATTTAATTCTATTTGTTGGTCTACTGCCTGCTAGAACAAATCTACAATCCTTCAAAGCATAGACAGTCAATGATCTCTTTCTCAAGGAGAGCGCTGCATGATAGACCCACACAGTGCGCCGGCGTGAAAGAATCTATGTCTTCCACAAATCAAACTGTCTCGCTTACTAGCGGGCTTCTTGGACGTCGGCTAGCAATATTGTGCTTAGCTTAGGTTGATACTCAACCAAACCAATCCAACTGAATCTCAAACAGTATCCAGATTGTCCGTGGAGGGTGACGTCCTCTTTGTACTTTCTTGATTTTTGTTGTACTTTCTTTGTACTTTGAAGCATGAAGATCTGCTACCTTTCGGTCTTCATGTCTTCTTCATTGAGCTTCTTTGGTTCCACAAACATTTCACCTTCATGTTTGGGTGTCCCACAGTCCACAAAGACTTTACCTTCATCTTCAATCCTCGTCAAAGCTTTGGTCTTTGTGTTCGGACAGTTCACTTGCGTTTCTGCAGACATGAGCTCTAAAGCTAACAAAGCTTTGTGGCTTGAAACATATAGTTTCTTCATTGTTCTCCATAAGAGCTTGATACTCAAGATCCATTGCTTTGCTCCACTCCTCTTTGCTCCTTGCTTCATATACACATGTAGGTTCATCAAAAGAGGTTAGGAAAGCATAGTTTGTTCCAACAATTTCTTGCTTACCTTTCTCATCATATGTGATCCGTGAAGGTGTTTGTCTATCCCTTGATATTCTCCTTGGCTTTTGAATTGATGAAGGTCCTTCATCATCACCATCTAAAGGAGGATCCATGTTATTAACAATTAGGTTGTTAGATCCATTCACAACATCACTACTTGAAGACACCTTTGGAATGTTCCCCTCATCAAAAATGACATCTCTACCAATAATCACCTTATCAGTAGTAGGAATGTAAACCTTATAGGCTTTACTCACCTCACTACATCCAAAAAATATACCTTTCCTTGAAGACGGATACTCCTTTTTCCTATCATCAAGAGCTATATTGAAATAGCAAGTGCATCCAAAAGTTCTAAGAAACTTGACACTCGGCCTCCTCTTGAATAGCATCTCAAAAGGTGTTCTTCCATCCAATATAGCACTCGGCCACCTATTGCATAGAAAGTTAGCACACAACAATGCTTGATCCCAAAATGGTTTAGGAAGATTAGCACTTAGAATGAAGAAATCTTGATCAACCTATTATACACCAACAATCTAATGAATCTTGCCACTTACTAAGATTGAAACACACTCTATTGAATTCCAGAAACCTCAAAAAATAGAGATCCAATAAAAAATAGGGTTTCGACAAAATCACAAAAAATTGAATCTTCCAAATTCTACATGAAATTGCCACAAACTTGATATAGAATCTTGTAGCCTATAATGAAGCTTTCCTAGCAATTGAAATTGGCCAAATCTAGTAAGGCACATGTGAAATCGGCCTACTTCAAGTTGATAAACCAAATTGAGTTTTGACCTACAAAAGATCAATTCTACATATGCGAAGTGCTTGATTTTGAGTAGAAATCATTCTAGCACACTCTAGAATTGGTAACTCCTCCAAATCTTTGCTAAATATGGCTGATCCTTTCATAACCTGCAACACAAGCTCTGAGACAATGTTTTGATTTTATGAATCACTAAGATCCAAAAACATCTATTGATCTTTGGTTTAGAAAGACAACACAATTAGAACCATTGGCAATGTTGAAAATCAACATCTACTTAGTGAAAGACATTCAAAAGATATCAATAAAATATCAAACTTATCATAAGATTAAGTTTTTTTTACATAAAAAAAAAGTAAGGTACTATATTTCACACGTGTGAACCCAATGAAAAATAAATCAAAGCATTCTACACACAAGATTGCAAGATATCATCACTACAGTGCACCAATGGATAGATGAACCCAAGAGAACTCATGTATAAGCATGAAATGAGATAGGAGAGAGAAGATCATCCTCTTCCCACGTGTGTACATCTATTTATAACAGTCCCTGCCTCATTAATGAGCTTGGTTTCCCTCCATAGAAACTTCTATATCCTATTATGATATGAACTAGATTACATTCAAATTTGAATGTGTCCAAACTCAGCTTTATAATTTCCCTCACTTTCTAAAAGTAGTAATTTCAAATGTTTTTAAGTTTATTTCTAAGTACGAAATGCGTATTGGCCTAAATTGCCAAATAATCAACATAGACCAAAGTAGATCAAACCAGTTGATGATTTCTCACACCTTCCCCTTGCAATCACGGTGATCATAGTCATCATTGGATCCTTCATCCTCCTCTATGATGGCATCATTCATTACTTCTTTCAGTTGGTCATATGAGTCAGCTGATTTAAGTTGTCTTGTAATAGATTTAGGTAAGCCAACCTAAACGGGTTTGATAGCTATGTTTTTGGTGATCTTCTTGTCAATGCATTCGACCTTGAGACGCTTGAAGCGCTCAATGTAGTTGTGTACGGATTCATCCCTTCTCATCTTTATGTGAGAGAGTTGAATGAAAGGGCTTTGGGTCAATTTAGAAGGTTTGAATCATTTTGCGAGGGCTGCTGTAAGGGTTTCCCAAGAGACTATATCGGATTCTTAAAGATTAAGGTACCATTCCTTAGCATTCCCAAGTAAGATAATAGGAAATAGCTATAGTTTTTTGTTCTCAGAGGTATCACCATAAAATTTGCAGACATTCTCAAAATCCTGGAGGAATATGACTGGGTCCAGAACCTCCATTGTATTTTGGTGCATCAATGCTAGGAATTCGTCGTTCAATTCGCAGAGTAGGTGCATCTTCATGTTCCTTGCTCATGTTGTCAATCGTCTCTTGCCAGGGTGATATCACTTGTAAGGATTACATTAATATTGCAGGAAATCGATAGGGAGAGAGTGATATTGCCACGGATGCACACACGGGTTGTGGTTAACAAACCAGATAAAGTAAAACTTGCAACATCTCTAGAATTTCTTAGCCCACACAACAAAATCAAAACTCGCACAAACGTCTGGAGGCTCAGACAAGAATTGACTCGGTCAAAGGCAGAGTGTGCCAGTTTTAAACTCGATATTTTAGTGAAAAATTAAAAGTCCTTGTGATTTAGCCATAAATTTTTCTCAAATTGTTGTGGTCTTAGCTTACAGACAAATGTATTTGACTATGTGCGAGTTCCTAATGATGTGTGCTAGTTTTGATATACAATCTAGATAGGCGTGCGAGTCCTATTTATGGAAAAAAGAACTCTCAAAGTCACGTAGAATCAATTTTTTTGATAAGGTAAACTCGCACAAGCACACTTGGAAAATTGTAGTGGATTATGTGCGAGTTTTACTTCTGGTCCCCAATATGTGTGTGAGTTTGTTTTGACTAGGAATGACTAAAAATGGTATTGACTGCTCAAAATTTATCCTTTTCAATTGGAAGAAACTCGCACAACGGTCTAAGAACTTGTGCAACTGACTCAGAAGGACAATATGCGAGTTTGTTCTTGAAGATTTTTTTTTTTTTGAAAAAGTTATGTTTGAGTCAAATTTTTGACAAAGATTGGCTCCAGATAACTCCACAGAGGTCTAATGGATTTGGCACTGTTGGATTTGCACTCCTAATGATGGGTGAGTTTATCTAAGTTAGGTTAGTATGGGATCTTTGCCAAAGAATAGGCCAAAACAGCTGATTGGTCCACTTTTTGGTCCTACAGAAACTCGCACAATGAATATTCGAAAAGCTAATGCTTTGCTCATAATCTGTGCAAGTGGGTGAAAGTGCCTTGGCTTTTTCTTCTATCCAAAAATGGTATAATATGGTAGCTTGAATGAAAGAGGGTGCAATGAAAAGAATGGACAAAACAAATGGTTAATGCAAAAGAACTAAAGGACATGGTAAAAAGAAATGAGCAATAGACAGAATGATTAGAGCGGCAACGACGATGTTGGCTTTTAGACTTCTTTCCCAGCTCTATTATGGTCGTCTCCCATCTACTAAAGTTAAGATTGATCCTAAAGGTCATTTTTGCAAAGTGAGTAAGGGTAGGTTCCACTCAGATCATAGTTCTATGGTTGGTAATTAACCTTCTTCTAAGGCAGTCTCCCTACTAGAAGATTGTATATTTTAATCCTAGGGCCACTATGGTTGTTCCCAACTAATGGTCTCCTAGGCTACCTTCACTAAACATCTAAATGATCCTACTTAACTCCACAAGGGAAAATATAGAAGTAAGGTGCGATAAACATTTATCCCATAAAAACATTCGCCATAAAATAAGAGTGAACCAATGGAAAAAGCCAAGTCGGGCTCGAACACCCACCACAAGGTATTCATTTCACCATTGGGAACACAAGATAGAATAAAAGAGTGATCTATTATAGCCTCAGCTTATACAAGTGTTATGGAAGGCCCACCTCCACTCCTACATATGCCAAGAGTGATGGACCTATGTTCTAATGTGCTTATGGGACAAAACTTAAGCTTATTGCTAACTAACTTGTAAAGTGCCTTCCCTAATCAAAATAAAATGCACTTAACTAAGCTTACAATGAAATTAGGATTTAAATCTTAATTTTAGACTTTCTAAGTTGAACTATTACAAATGGTTGTTTGTAGTAGTTAAACTTCAATAGTAACAGATCTAAATATAAGGTTTTCCAAAGCCTTTATTTGCTCTACCAATTGAATTTACTTGTGGGCTTACAAAACACATGCCACAAAAAAATTTTAAAGTTTGAAGGACCTTGGGCTAACATAAATTCATTTCATGGATGACATCTAATTGGTTGTTCGGGGCAAATAAGTGCTTCTTTCCACATGCACATGATTTAATGAGCCACACTTGGAGTTCATGGAGAAAGTCCAGGATGGGAGGCTAATCAGAGCCCTAAATAAAACTCTCACGAGGTGTCATGGGACCGCCACCAATTTTGGTGGGGGATACTATTGGAGGGTTTGTGGATCCCAAGGCAACTCTAACCCTAGTTAATAAGTGAGAAGGATTTGGCACCCTATGTGTGTAAGTCCAACTCGATGATCACATAGTTATTTGATTAGTTAGAAGTTAATAAAAGGACTTTAGGCCTTTTTGTGGGAATTAAATGTTGCAAGGCCTAATAGTCAAGTTAGTGAATAAAAAGGATTCCCCCCAAATTTCAAATTTCAAATAATAAGGGAGGCGGAAATTGGCCAATAGGATTTGAGGCCAAAGCCCTAAAGTCCACTATATATAGTGGTACTTTGTGATTCATTTGACATGTTCATTTCAATAAAGTAGGTGGAACCTCTTTCAAATTGAAATCAGATATCCTTGCTCTTCTTTTCTTGCTCCATATCTCATGTTTTAATTGGATTTGATAATGTTGGGATTGATCTTTAGTATACTTTGTGTGTGTGTGTGTGTGTGTGTGTGTGTGTGTGAGAGAGAGAGAGAGAGAGAGAGAGAGAGAGAGAGAGAGAGAGAGAGAGAGAGAGAGAGAGAGAGAGAGAGAGAGAGAGAGAGAGAGAGAGAGAAGTAAGCTTTATCTTTGGTTGATTAGGGTTAATGGATCGTAGTATTAATGATAGTGTTAATTGTGGAATCATAAACATGTGCTTGAATCTTAACTATGCTATCCTCTTCATCCTTTGATGCTCGATTGTACTTGGATTTAGGTTTGAAGGTGGATAGGAAATACCCGTTACAAACTTGTTGATACACCTTAACAAAATGGGATAACTGATAGAAAAACTCACACAATTGTTGAGGCTATTAGGGCAATGATGGTGCACATGGGAATTGTGGATTTTTTTTGGGCCGAAGTTGTAAGAACTGCTATATTCTTGCAAAATAGAAGCCCAATCGTTGCTATACCTAATCGCACACTAGATGAGACATTTAGTGGTAAGAAATCTAAGATGGATGGTTTGCACGTATTTGAATGCAGATTTTATGTCCACATACTCAAGAGTGAAAGGAGCAAATTGTAGATGAGAGTTGTTGGTTTCCTAAACTTAATGCTATGACGCACTTGGACGACGCATGCACATAAGTCTTGATGTCATTTTCAATGAAATCCATAGGTTTGGTGATCATGAGAAGGATAGTGATGAACTATCCAAGTTGCTCAATGAGGATCAATTAATGACATCACCATAGGTTAATCATCAAACCAAAGATGAAGGTTGTGGCACTCTTCCAATTGTGGAGACAAGATGGAGTAGAAAACAAGCGTATTGGATAAAAAAAGAACAAAGTTTCAAGTCAAAACGAATGTGCCTTGGGACACTTATTCACCTCATAGTGGATCGCCTCAACATGCTACCTAAATGGTATACAAAGCTCATGGATGACGAGGGCAAGGTTGTCAAGTCTAGCAAAGAGGGAGAGCTATGACGCTCCATGATGGAGAAGGTAGAACTTGATAGGTTTCAAGTTAATCTTGCACTCATGAGCAACATCATCCTATCTACTGAATCATTTTGCTTTGAGAAGGCCAAGGATAAAGAGATTTGGCAAAAGCAATGCAACCGGAGATTGATTTCATCAAATGCCATAATACTTGGGAGATAGTGGATCTTCCAAAGGACAATAAACCCATTGGTAATAGATGGGTATACATGATGAATAATACAATGTTGATGAAACTCTGACAAAACACAAGGCAAGACTTGTAGTGCAGGGATACACGTAGAGTAAGAAAATTGACGATGAGGAGACATTCACTCCCATATCCAAATGGAGCACACTTTATGTGATTATCACCTTGACGACAATGTTTGGATGAAATCTACATCAATTGGATGTAAAGTCCACTTTTTTTAATGGTAAGCTTGAAGAAGAAGTGTATATGGAGAAAAAAAGTGGCTTTGTGATACAACACATGGAAGACAAAGTATGCAAATTGAAGAAGGTCTTGTATGGACTAAAGCAAACAACTCGTGCTTGGTATAGCCCTAATCTACTTTACTCAAAGAATAGGGAATTAAACTAATTCTACTCCTATTGAGATCACAGATTTGTCAACACAATTTTATCTAAACAACTGGGAATCCTACAAAGTGCTTGCTACAATTGTCACTCAACATTTGTAACAAAAACTCCTCAGGGAGTCAAAACTAGGAAACATCATAAATCAGTGGAATAGTAGATCGATTTCCAAGCCCTGCACATCTACCTGATGCTAATCCCAAACCAATCCTTAAGAGAAAAAAACATCAACAAGCACATTCATACATCAGTACCCAAACAAAAATGCATGAAGATGGAGCACGGAAGGAAATGCAAGTGGAATAATCTTCAATTAAAAGAGCAACAACATTTCAGTACATTATACATGCTCTAGAACTCGTGGAGGAGGTCTCTATCTATAGCCACAAGCTATTGAACCCAATTACATATTATTTTGGAGTCCACCTCTTGCAACAGAGTGAACCCCAATCTATACTGATTTGAGTTCCACCTCACTTGATAATAGGAGGCCTCTTTATTTAAAAAACATAACTCAAGTTGAGATGATCTAATTTGCTAGCTCCCACATGGCTATCCATCTTTTGGGACGTACCATGGGGCTCACAATTGTATATTTTAGCCTAGCACTAATAATTCTCGTGCTCTCAGACTCGGCCCTTTTGAGTGGAGAGGTTCTGCATCGACACCTCGGGGCCTGACAGCAGCTAACAAAATTGGATGTGTGGCAAGTGAGCAAATACATATTCAAGAGGTTTGGCATAAAAGGATGGGGCACATCAACTTCAAGTCATTGGAAGTAACGACTAAGAGGCAAGTTGTGATTGACCTTCCAAGATCCATAACTATCATCAACCATGTTTGTGAATCTTGTGCTTTGTCAAAGTCACATAGACTACCTTATACTAGATCTACATCTAGATCTACAAAGCCTTTTCAAGTTGTACATTCAGATATTCATGGAATTACTACAATTAGCAATAGTGGAGCTAAGATGTATGTAGCTTTCATTGATGATTTTAGTAGATTTTGTTAGATCTATCTACTAAAGATAAAAAAAAAAGTGTCTGATGTCTTTGTGAAGTTCAAGAATGCAAGGGTCTTGTGTCGTTGATGTAGCATTTAGGTTCGTCGCTGGGAGCGGCAACCTCGCCTTCACCTGCATAGTAAGAGAGAGAGAGAGAGAGAGAGAGAGAGAGAGAGAGAGAGAGAGAGAGAGAGAGAGAGAGAGAGAGAGAGAGAGAGAGAGAGAGAGAGAGCAAAGTTCCAAGTAGCGAGAGGTTTGGGAGGCCCGAGCACCTTCCCCAAACTATTCGGTCACTACTTAGAGAGCTCATGAGAGAAAAGAGGGAAGCGCCTATCCAAAGCTATTCTATCCCAACAGAGAGAGAGAGAGAGAGAGAGAGAGAGAGAGAGAGAGAGAGAGAGAGAGAGAGAGAGAGAGAGAGAGAGAGAGAGAGAGAGAGAGAGAGAGAGAGAGAGAGAGAGAGAGAGAGAGAGAGAGAGAGAGAGAGAGAGAACCTAGGTTGAGAAAGGCCTTGGGGGCTCGAGCGCCTACCCAAAGCTATTCTATCCCAACGTAGGGGGGGAGAGAGAGAGAGAGAGAGAGAGAGAGAGAGAGAGAGAGAGAGAGAGAGAGAGAGAGAGAGAGAGAGAGAGAGAGAGAGAGAGAGAGAGAGAGAGAGAGAGAGAGAGAGAGAGAGAGAGAGAGAGAGAAATGGAGATGGAGAAGCCAAGAGAGTTTTATCAAGAAAAGATGGAAGATCATACAATACAAAAGAAATGGCTCCCTCTTATAGAGTTTAGAGGTGAGCCTCCTTCACTCTCATTGGACACTTCATTGGGGCAAGGATTCTAATCCAAGCCTTTAAAATAAACACTACTTAAATCTAATGGAACTAAGAAAGCACAAGCGCACTCACATGATTCATGTGAGTTCTACTTTGTGCAACTTAGATTCTTTATTTTTCAACTTTACTTTGTGAACTTGGGCCTCAAACTTATTTATTTACACCTAGGGCCCAAGTCACTAGAACACAACTTAATCTATTTAGCTAGTGTGCTCACTGGGTTGGGCTTACACAGCCCTTGCACTTATTATTCTATTGTCCACTGTACTATGGTGGGACCCACTAGTTAAGACTTGGCCAACAGTATTTTAAGTGGTGGGACCCACTTGTATATTATTGTGCACGAAATACCCACAACGACACTAGAATGTCGTAAAGTAGCTGGTTGGTGAATTGCTACAAGGTTTGCTCATTGACGCTGGTGTTCCAAACTTGTTTTTTTTTTTTTAAGATGGAGAAGAAGAAGAAGAAGAAGAAGAAGAAGAAGAGAAAAGAATAAGTAAAAACATTGATTAGTAAGGATTGAAAAGTAAAATAGAAATGAATTTAACAGATGAGAGAGCGGATGGAAGATTGAATGGAGATGGACAAGAAAAATGAAAATGATGGATGGATGGTATCTGATATGGAGATTACTCACAAGGAGATGTGCTAAGATTAAAATTATTGGTTTTCTTTTTAAGGGAATAGAACCGTCATAGTCATGGGAGAAGGCTATCTGAAGGATAGTGTAAAGACCACTAGGGAAACCCCTAAGATGAGGATAGGAAAACACAAGAGAGACTGTGGAGCCCCACCCAACCAAACCTAGATCTCTCCTGGAGAATCCTCCTGGATCTAGCCTCCAAGCCATGCCAATGTGACAACAAGAGGATAAGAGCTCATCAGGTAACCTAGACCAAGTCGTCGACGGAATAATCACTACCTCAATATATAGAGAGTAGGATCCAGTGCATGAGCACATGCAATTCCCATGTAGGTCAACTATAAATAGGTTACAACTCTACATACATACCTCCTGCCTATATCAGTCACATATACATGCACTACTCCATATGTCTCAATTAGAGTGTCTGGGTCATCTCAAGGTCATTAGTCACCAACAGGACTCGATGTGGAATAAAATCTAGGCATGACCAATGATCTCGAACACTGGAGGGACGATCTACCATATTAGGACTATTCCAGATCCTTTAACCGAATATGGCCGTAACATACACAATACGCATGATTAATGGTTTTTATTATTTTTTTAAGAGAATAGAACCGTTGTAGTCATGGGAGGAGGCTATCTGAAGGATAGAGTCACTCACCAGCGAGGCTTAGGTTTTTTTCCAAGTTTTTTTTTTTAAGGGAATAGAAGCGTCATAGTTTTGGGAGGAGGCTATCTGAAAGATAGAGTCACTCACCAAAGAGGCTTAGGTTCTTTTCCAATTTTTAGTTTTAAAGGAAATAGAATCGTTGTAGTCGTGGGAGGAGGCTATCTTAAAGATGGAGTCGCTCACCAGCTAGCCTTAGGTTCTTTTCCAATTTTTTAGTTTTTTTTTTATTTTTTCATAGCAAAAAAAAAAAATCACAAAAAACGACAAAATCTCGAAAAGAACGACAAAACTGACACAAAATCACACTAATCTAACCCCAAAAATTTTGATTTTTTTTGTGTGAAAAAAGAATGGTGAGAGAGAAGAGAGAGGATGAGGAGAGAGAGAGAGAGAGAGAGAGAGAGAGAGAGAGAGAGAGAGAGAGAGAGAGAGAGAGAGAGAGAGAGAGAGAGAGAGAGAGAGACTATGCAGTGAAGCGAGTGTGTGGCGCTCCACGACAACGGCGCCACTGTTGTGTTGTCGATGTAGCATAGAGGTTCATTGTTGGGAGCAACAACCTCGCCTTCACCTACATAGCAAGAACAGAGAGAGAGAGAGAGAGAGAGAGAGAGAGAGAGAGAGAGAGAGAGAGAGAGAGAGAGAGAGAGAGAGAGAGAGAGAGAGAGAGAGAGAGAGAGAGAGAGAGAGAGAGAGAGAGAAAGAGAGAGAAAAGTTTCAAGTAGTGAGAGGTTTGGTAGGCCCAAGCACCTTCCCCAAACTATTCGGTCACTACTTAGAGAGCTCAGGAGAGAAAAGAGAGAGGAAGGCTATATTAGCTCTCTGATAGGAGAGAGGAGCTCTAATACCACTGATGAAAAATTGAAGCCTTGATGGAATTTGATTCTATCTGTTGGTCTATTGCCTATTAGAATAGATCTATAATCCTCCAAAATGTAGACAAACACTACTGACCTACGTTATAATTTGTTTTAGCATTCAACAAGATAAAACCAGTATGTAGAATAAAGAATAAACATCTGCTAACGACCATATAACAATCAGACATCAAAGCATGCAAGATCATACAACATGTGTATTAAAGCTACTATATTATCAATGATCTCTTTCTCAAGGGGAGCACTAAATGACAGACCCACACAGCACGTCGGTGTGAAATAATCTATGTCTTCCGCGAATGAAACTGTCTCGGTTACGAGCGAACTTCTTGGACGTCGGCTAGTAATATTGTGCTTAGCTCATGTTGATATTGAACCAAAACAATCCAACTGAGTCTCTCAATTTCAATCTGCTTATATGCATGATGAGAGATGCAGTTTAAGTTAATCCGAGGTTACAAGAATGGCTAATTATGCACATCCCAACGGTATCTAGATTGTTCGTGGAGGGTGACATCCTCGTAATTTCTTGATTTTGGTTGTACTTTTTTTTTACTTTGAAGCGTGAATATCCGTCGTCTTTCAGTCTTCGTGTCTTCTTCATTGAGCTTGTTTGGGTCCATGAACATTTTTTTTCTTCATGTTCGGGTGTCCCACAATCCATGAACACTTACCTTCATCTTCAGTCCTCGTTGAGGCTTTGGTTTTTGTGTTTGGGCAGTTCCCTTGCGTTTCCGCATATATGAGCTCTAAAGCTAGCAAAGCTTTGTGGGTTGAAACATATTGATTCTTCATAAGAGCTTGATACTCAAGATCCATTGCTTTGATCCACTCCTCTTTGCTCCTTTCTTCATCTACACATGTAGGTTCATCAAAAGAGATTAGAAAGGCATAGTTTGTTCCAGCAATTTCTTGCTTACCTTTCTCATCATATGTGATCCATGAAAGTGTTTGTTTGTCCCTTGATGTTCTCCTTGGCTTTTGACTTGATGAAGGTCCTTCATCATCACCATCTAAAGTAGGATCCATGACATTAACATTAAGATTGTTAGATCCATTCACAACATCATTACTTGAAGACACCTTTGGAATGTTCCCCTCATAAAAAATGACATCTCTACCAATAATGACCTTATTAGTAGAAATGTAAACCTTATAGGATTTACTCATCTCACTACATCCAACAAATATACCTTACTTTGAAGATGGATACTCCTTTGTCCTATCATCACGAGCTATATTGACATAGCAAGTGCATCCAAAAGTTCTAAGAAACTTGACACTTGGCCTCCTCTTAAATAGCATCTCAAAAGGTGTTCTTCCATCAATATAAAACTCGGCCACCTATTGCATAGAAAGTTAGCACACAACAAGGCTTGATCCCAAAATGGTTTAGGAAGATTAGCACTTAATCTCATGTCTTTGGCACCTTCACATGATGTCCTATTCTTCCTCTAGGCCACTCCATTTTGTTGAGGTGTCCTTGGAGTTGTGTACTCCCTCTTGATCCCATGCTCATCACAAAAGGCTTTAAACTTGGTTGAGATATACTCACCACCACTGTCACTCCCCAAGAACTTGATCCTTGTAGTGAATTGGTTTTCCCTTGCATTCTTGAATCTCAAAAGGACATCATACACTTCATCCTTGCTCTTTAGTAGATAGACCCAACAAAATCTACTAAAACCATCAATAACTGTGACATACATCTTAGCTCCTCCATTGCTAATATAGTAACACCATGAATATCCAAATGTACAACTTGAAAAGGCTTTGTAGATCTAGATTTAGATCTATTATAAGGTAGTCTATGTGACATTGACAAAGCACAAGACTCACAAACATGATTGATGCTAGTTAAGGAACTTGGAAGACCAATCACAACTTGCTTTCTAGTCATTACCTCCAAAGACTTGTAGTTGAGATGCCCCATCCTCTTATGTCAAACCTAGGTATTTGTTCACTTGCCACACATCCAACTTGGTTAACAATAACACAAGCATCTAGTTTGAAAAACTTCCCTTTCCTTTCACCTTTTGCAATCAAGACATCCTTCCTTTTGATCATACAAGCATCTCTATCAAACTTAACCTTAAGACCATTGCTTAGAATTTGACTCACACTAAGTGGTTCTTAGTAATAGATGGAATGAACAAAACACCCTTCAAATGAACAGAGAAATAGGAATTGTGCCATCCCTTTGATTGCACACTCACCATCATTGGCCATGTAGATCACCCTCTTGTCATCTCCATATGCCAACAAAGAAGTGAAATATTCTTTGTGAAAAGTCATGTGTGAGCTTGATCCACTATCAATCCACCATGGATAAATATCTCCAATAATAGAACTCAAACATGAAGACATCACAAAAGCACGACCATTTGTAATTTGAACATCAGCACCATCCTCATCAAGAGTTAGATTACCTTGCTTGTCTCCTTAATATCTCTTCTTTTTGTAGCAATCACTAGCAAAATGCCCCTTGATGCCACAATAGAAGCATTTCATTTTAGACCTATCTTTCTTCCTACCAAAAGAAGAAGACTCACACATCCTTTAGACCATTTGCCCTTGAACTTGCCTTTGATGAACATTGCCTCCTCACCATATTGAGATGTTGTTGTACATGCACCTCTTGCTTGAAGCCATCAAACTTGGAAAAGTTTTTTGAATAGTAAGTCTTTGTACAATGTTAGCATGAGCATCCAACAAACCATTAAGAATTACTTGAACAAGCTCTCCTTCCTTAATTCTCTTATCAATGCAAGCTAACTCATCATTTAAAGCCTTTGCTCTCAAAACTAAAGTATTAGGACTCACTTCTTTCTTTTGTATGATTTGAAAGATTTGTCTTCTTAGAGTCAACACTCTAGATGTAGACTTGGATTCATGAAGCTTCTTCAAAGCTTCCTAAGCCTCATGAGATGAATTGCACTTACCAATCTCCTTGAGTAGCTCAATGGTAATATTCATCTTGATCATGTGTGGAGATTTTTTTGCTCTCTTGTCATACCTCACTTGATCTTGTTGTACCAAGGGTCTCTCCTCACACCCTACAACAATATCCATCAACTCGTGCATTTCAAGAAGTGATTCCATTCTCACCTTCCATGTAGAGTAGTTGGATGAGGTAAGCCTATCATTGCCTTCCAACATGAATCCACTTGATGTAGCCATGTTGCAATGACTTGATCTTTCTCTTTCAACTTGTGCAATGCACAAAGCAATCTTTTGAATCACAACAAATGCTTCCAAAAAGAAATTACAAAGATATGGAACCTCTCAATTCTCTTATAGCACTTATAACTAGCAAATCAACAGATAGAATGAAGAAATCTTGATCAACCTATGATCTACCAATAATCTAATGAATCTCGCCACTTACTAAAATTGAAACACACTCTATTGAAGTCCAGCATCCTCAAAAAATAGAGATCCAATAAAAAATAGGGTTTTGACAAAATCACAAAAAATTGAATCTTCCAAATTCTACATGCAATTGGCACAAACTTGATATAGAATCTTGTAGCCTCTATGAAAATTTCCTAAAGCAATTGAAATTGGAAAAATCTAGTAAGGCACGTGTGAAATTGGCCTACTTCAAGTTGATAAACCTAAAGTGAGTTTTGACCTACAAAAGATCAATTCTACATATGCAAAATGCTTGATTTTTGAGTAGAAATCATTCTAGCACACTTAGAATTGATAATTCCTCCAAATCTTTGCTAAATATGGCTGATCCTTTCATAACCTGCAACACAAGCTTTGATAGAATGTTTTGATTTTATGAATCACTAAGATCCAAAAACATCTATTGATGTTTGGTTTAGAAAGACAACACAATTAGCACCATTGGCAATGTTGAAAATCAACATTTGCTTAATGAAAGAGATTCAAACTCAACAAGATACCAGTAAAATATCAAAAATATCATAAGATAAAGTTTTTGTCCATAAAAAGTTTTTGGCCAAATCTAGTAAGGCACATGTGAAATCGGCCTACTTCAAGTTGATAAACCAAATTGAGTTTTGACCTACAAAAGATCCCTTCTACATATGCGAAGTGCTTGATTTTGAGTAGAAATCATTCTAGCACACTCTAGAATTGGTAACTCCTCCAAATCTTTGCTAAATATGGCTGATCCTTTCATAACCTGCAACACAAGCTCTGAGACAATGTTTTGATTTTATGAATCACTAAGATCCAAAAACATCTATTGATCTTTGGTTTAGAAAGACAACACAATTAGAACCATTGGCAATGTTGAAAATCAACATCTACTTAGTGAAAGACATTCAAAAGATATCAATAAAATATCAAACTTATCATAAGATTAAGTTTTTTTTACATAAAAAAAAAGTAAGGTACTATATTTCACACGTGTGAACCCAATGAACCATAAATCAAAACATTCTACACACAAGATTGCAAGATATCATCACTATAGTTCACCAATGGATAGATGAACCCAAGAGAACTCATGTATAAACATGAAATGAGATAGGAGAGAGAAGATCATCCTCTTTCCACGTGTGTACATCTTTTTATAACAAGTCCCTGCCTCATTAATGAGCTTGGTTTCCCTCCATAAAAACGTATAGATCAAAAACCCTATTATAATAAGAACTAGATTCAATGTATCTAACATTCAAATTTGAATGTGTCCAAACTCAACTTTGTACTTTCCCTAACTTTCTAAAAGTGGTAATTTTAAAGTACTTAGGCTAAAAAAAACTTCATTAAGTTTATCTCTAAGTATGAAATGCATATTGGCCTAAATTGCCAAATAATCAACATAGACCAACGTAGATCAAACTAGTTGACGATTTCTCACACCTTCCCCTTGCACTCACAGTGATCATAATCATCATTGGATCCTTCATCCTCCACTATGATGGCATCATCCATTACTTCTTTCAGTTGGTCATATGAGTCAGTTGATTTAAGTTGTGTTCTAATAGATTTAGGTAAGCCAACCAAAATGAGTTTGATAGCTATGTTTTCGGTGATCTTCTCATCAACGCATTCGACCTTGAGATGCTTGAAGTGCTCAATGTAGTTGTGTACGGATTCTTCCCTTCTCATCTTTATGTGAGAGAGTTGCATGAAAGGGCTTTGGATCAATTTAGAAGGTTTGAATCATTCTGCCAGGGCTGCTGTAAGGGTTTCCCAAGAAACTATATCGGATTCTTGAAGATTAAGGTAGCATTCCTTAGCATTCCCAAGTAAGATCATAGGAAATAGCTGTAGTTTTTCGTTCTCAAAGGTATCACCATAAAATTTGCAGACATTCTCAAAATCCTGGAGGAATATGACAGGCTTGGTTCCTCAATCGTATTTTGGCGCATCAATGCTAGGAATTCGTCATTCAATTCTCAGAGTAGGGGAATCTACATGTTTCTTGCTCATGTTGTCAATGGTCAATCATCTCTCACCACGGTGATATCACTTGTAAGGATTACAATAATATTGCAAGAAATCGAGAGGGAGAGAGTGATATTGCAACGGACGTGCACACAGGAGGTGGTCAACAAACTAGATAGAGTAAAACTTGCAACATCTCTGGAATTTTTGAGCCCACACAACAAAATCAAAACTCGCACAAACGTCTGGAGGCTTAGACAAGAATTGACTCGGTCAAAGATAGAGTGTGCGAGTTCTAAAATTCAAAAGTCTTTGTGATTCAGACATAAATGTTTCTCAAATTGTTGTGGTCTCAGCGTACAGACAAATATATTTGACTATGTGCGAGTTTCTAATGTTGTGTGCAAGTTCTGATATACAATCCAGACATGTGTGCGAGTTTTATTTATGCTATGGAAGAAACTTGCACAACGGTCTAAGAATTTGTGCAACTAATTCTTGAGTCAGAAAGACAGTGTGCGAGTTTGTTCTTGAAGATTTTTATTTTTTTGGAAAAGTTATGTTTGAGTCAAGTTTTTGACAAAGGTTGGCTCCAGATAACTCGCACAGAGGTCTAATCGATTTGGCACTATTGGATCTGCACTCCTGATGATGGGCGAGTTTATCTAAGCTGGAATAGTATGGGATCTTTGTCAAATAACAGGCCAAAACAGCTGATTGGTCCACTTTTTGGTCATACAAAAACTTGCACAATGAATATTCGAAAAGCTGATGCTCTGGTCATGATCTGTGCAAGTGGTTGGGTTCTGTTAGTGATGTTTGATGCAAAAAATCTAAAAAGAAACTTAAAAAAGCTGCTTATAAACACTTAAAAAATTGAACCAAGTGCCTTGGTTCTTCCCCCTATCCAGGAATGGTATAGTATGGTAGCTTGAATGAAAGAGGGTGCAGTGAAAAGAATGGACAAAACAAATGAGTAATGCAAAAGAACTAAAGGAAAGGGTAAAAACGGAATGATAAGAGCGACAATGACGATGTTGGCTTTTAGACTTCTTTCCTAGCTCTATTATGGTCGTCTCCCATCTAATAGAGTTAAGATTGATCCCAAAGGTCGTTGTGTAGGGTGAGTAAGAGTAGGTCCCACTCAGATCATAGTTCTATGGTTGGTAATTAACCTTCTTCTAAGGCAGTCTCCCTACTAGAAGAATGTATATTTTAATCCTAGGGCCACTATGGTTGTTCCCAACTAATGGTCTCCTAGGCTACCTTCACTAAACTTCTAAATGATCCTACTTAACTCCACAAGGGCAAATATAGAAGTAAGGTGCGATAAACATTTATCCCATAAAAACATTCACCATAAAATAAGAATGAACCAGTAAAGCTCGAGCACCTACCACAAGGTATTCATTTCACCGTTGGGAACACAAGATAGCATAAAAGAGTGATCTACTATATCCTCAGCTTATACAAGTGTTATGGAAGGCCCACCTCCACTCCTATATATGCCAAGAGTGGTGGGCCTATGTTCTAATGTGCTTATGGGACAAAACTTAAGCTTCTTGCTAACTAACTTGTAAAGTGCCTTCTCTAATCAAAATGAAGTGCACTTAACTTAGCTTACAATGAACTACAAATTTAAATCTTAAACTTAGACTTTCTAAGTTGAACTATTACAAATGGTTGTTTGTAGTAGTTAAACTTCAATAGTAACATATCTAAATATAATTTTTTCCAAAGCCTTTATTTGCTCTACCAATTGAATTTACTTGTGGGCTTACAAAACACACGCCACAATAAATTCGTAAAGTTTGAAGGACCTTGGACTAACATAAATTCATTTCATGGATAACATCTAATTGGTTGTTTGGGAAAAATAAGTGCTTCTTTCCACATGCACGTGATTTTAATGAGCCACACTTGGAGTTCATGGAGAAAGTCTAGTATCACCTAATAAAAGTCCGGTGGGAGGCTAATCAAAGCCCTAAATAAAACTCTCACGAGGTGTCATGGGACATCCACCAGTTTTGGTGGGGGATACTGTTGGAGGGTTTGTGGATCCCAAGGCAACTCTAACCCTAGTTAATAAGTGAGAAGGATTTGGCACCCTACGTGTGTAAGTCCAACCCAATGATCACATAGTTATTTGATTAGTTAGAAGTTAATAAAAGGACTTTCGGCCTTTTTGTGGGAATTAAATGTCGCAAGGCCTAATAGTCGAGTTAGTGAATAAAAAGGATTCCCTCCAAATTTCAAATTTCAAATATAAGAGAGGCGGATTTGAGGCCAAAGCCCTAAAATCCACTATATATAGTGGTACTTTGTGATTCACTTGACATGTTCATTTCAATAAAGCAGGTGGAACCTCTTTCGAATTGAAATCAGATGTCCTTGCTCTTCTTTTCTTGCTTCATATCTCATGTTTTAATTGGATTTGATACATGTTGGGATTGATCTTTAGTATACTTTGTGTGTGTGTGTGTGTGTGTGTGTGTGTGTGTGTGTGTGAGAGAGAGAGAGAGAGAGAGAGAGAGAGAGAGAGAGAGAGAGAGAGAGAGAGAGAGAGAGAGAGAGAGAGAGAGAGAGAGAGAGAGAGAGAGAGAGAGAGAGAGAGAGAGAGAGAGAGAGAGAGAGAGAGAGAGAGAGAGAGAGAGAGAGAGAGAGAGAGAGAGAGAGAAGTAAGCTTTATCTTTGGTTGATTAGGGTTAATGGATCGTAATATTAATCATAGTGTTAATTGTGGAATAAACCCATTTGTAATAAATGGGTATACATGCTGAATAATACAATGTTGATGAAACTTTGACAAAACACAAGGCAAGACTTGTAGTGAAGGGATACGCGTAGAGTAAGGAAATTGACGATGAGGAGACATTCACTCCCATATCGAAATGGAGAACACTTTGTGATTATCACCTTGACGACAATGTTTGGATGAAATCTACATCAAATGGATGTAAAGTCCACTTTTTTGAATGGTAAGCTTGAAGAAGAAGTGTGTATGGAGAAACAAGTGGCTTTGTGATACAAGACATGGAGGCTTCATAAATTCTTTCATCCAACAAAAGGATGGTCCAATAACAACACACGTAGGCCACCAACAATTTCTTAAGTATAAGCACTTACTTTGAGATCTTAACAATTGAAAAATGACATCAATGCCATTTTTATGTCTTGTAGAAATGATGACCTTTACTGCATTAATTAACTTGAAAGATGGCTAAAAATCTAGCATTTTTTTGGGAATACAAATTTGCTAGAATTTTTAATTTGCCAACATCTCTTAACACTTTAAAAAGATTACTATCTTTAGGCCATCTTTTACTCATGATTCAATGACAACTTACAAGTCGTTGTTTTATTCTATTGAAACAATGACTTTGGTGGTTGTGTTTTGTGGACAAAGCCAAATGTGACCTTGTGAATGAAAAATGGCCACAAAGACTTGTTTAGGTGAAAAGAATAATTTTGATATTTCCTTTTCCCTCACTTTTCTTTCATGTTTTTTTTTCTTCAAGCTTGTATTTTGTAATTTTTATATTTTGTTTCAAAATGTACAATTTCCAATGGGATATGTGAATAGCATGAAGTCGAAGAAGAAAAATATACCTTTTGCTTGTGTTGACATCCATACAATGGATGTTGGAAAGTACTTGAAAATATATCTATTCCTCCAATTTTTGGGCAACCAATGAGTCAGCTAGCTTATGTTGTTTAAAAATTCAATAGCTTATAACATGTTATGCACCCAATTTTCTTATATTATGCCAATAACGTACTATGAACCATACTTCTTATATTATGCCAATAACCTCTCAAGTTCAAAGTTGATATTGATATATGGGTCGACATAAACTTTATTTTTTGATAGACATGGATTGTAAGGATCTAAATTGCACTAGGAAAAAAGACTCTAAAAAAGACATGGCTACCTTATTTGTCTTTTTACACTTGCAAGATATACAAGCAAGTCAAACATTATTGGATATCATTCAATCATATATTGATATGATTGACCATTTTAACTACTACCATATGTTCAAAGCGATATAATTATTATGGTGACAAATTACAAATAATTATGTTCAAAGCAATATAATTATTATTTCCAATTTTCTTACAAATATAATGTCTTCATGATAGTTTATGCTATAATTGTGAATACTACAATCATAAAGTTGTGATATTTTTTGTCAAAATTAAATATTCATGGTGCAAATATTAAGTTTTATCATTCTTATTGATCAAATCATATTACCTGCACAATTGTTTCATGAATCAAGGTTCTCAAAAGAATTTGCAAGCTAGTACTAGTTTTCAAAATGAGAATGAGTCTTTTATAATGCATTTATCACAAACAATCATGATTTTGTGGCCAAAAGTAACGGTTAATCATCCACTTGAACGCTTCAAGAAGATTCAAAGGTCAATAACCTTATACTCAATCTTTGATCAATTTACTTGAGATCAAAAATTCTATTAGGTGCAATATCTCTTGACTAAACATATTTCATGCTTTAAACTTCTGTATTATATGTTGAAAAACTTTAAAAATATAATACAGAAGTTTAAAGCATCACAACATCATCTATGAATTGAAAAGTTTTAAATGCCATAATTTTATAATGTTCATGTATCTAAACCAAGTTTTTAAGGTGTATATATTCTTTCATAATCAAAAAAAGTTTCTTAATCTTTTAGTCATAGTCCTTTCTCAAAAATAAATTTTAGATGTAAATGAGCCTTTGGAAGAATCCCATTGACAATAGATATTCCTCCTTGCACTATGTTGTATAGAATAAGTTGACATTGTAGCATCACCAACTTGATAGTAGATTTTGTTTATCATTTAAAGTGATAAAAATATATATTTCTAATCACTCGTATTTCATCCACAAGACTTGTATAAAAAATGTTACAAAATTTATCACATTGTTGAGATGCCTTTTTGATATCACACTTTTTCTAAAAGATTAATGTCTGTGTGATTAAATGCCACCCACAAAAACTGTATAACGACTGTGAGTTTCATGAACTTGGTGTGCAGTAGAAATTTGAATGTGCTTCAAATAAAGTTTTCACACTCAAAATGTATGGCACAAAAACAAAGTTTTAAAATATTCATGTTACCTTAGTGGATCATTCAAATTAACAAATTTAGAGATATGATATACTACTACAACTCATGGCTAATATAATTTTGATATTTAGAACAAATAATACACTCATCTATTGGTAGCATTAAGTAATATCTTAAGTGTCAATAGTTAAAAAAATGCTCACATGTCCAATTGTGCTTAATCTTGGTTGACATTAATATTGAAATATCTAGACTAGCATAATAATTTGAATATTAAATAGTGGATGTAAGCTAGTGACTCTTTAGTTTGGCATGTGCCTTGATATTGTGTGTGTATTTGAATGCGTTTTTACTCAATAGTTCCATGTATTTTAAAGAAAATTAGCATGCAAAAATTCAAAGTTTGTGTAAGCTCAATGAAATGTAATTTTGTGTATTTAAAGTTCATGCGCAAAAAAATTAGCATGCAAAATTTTAGAGTTTGAGCTAATGATCTCAATGAAATTCACAAAATATTAGCATGGATAAAATTCAAAATGAAACATTTATGATTTAGTGAATCATGACATAATCTAAATATTTGGCATCATTGATGGGATGAGATAGTAATTGGCAATACATATTAATCTTTTGTGTAGTTGGAACAAAATCAAGGTGATAATTTGCTTGCCCAAACTGGGAATAGTACATGAAATCTTAGAGTTCATGGGCATTGCAATTATCATCAAAGATTTGTATTGTATTTGCTAAGTTATTTGAGCCAATCTATAAACTTACACTTACACTCAAGTGGACACCACCAACCACCAAGGCTTTTCACAAGCTGAAGTGGACATTAGTGTCAGCTCCAATCCTTAGATCTTCTAGTTGGACCATTGAATTCCATATTGAATTTCATACAAATGCATTCAAATATGTCATTGGTAGTGTCTTAACTCAATCGGTAAAATTTAAAAAGAATGACCATGTGTACTTTTCTAGTCAATAATCTATGCAAGTTGAGATCAATTACACCACCATTGGTATATAGTGTCAAGAAGTATCATCACTACCTACTTGCCAATTCCTTTGCAGTTTTTGTTGATTGTCAGGCCCTTTTATATCTTGTCAACCGACCATGTACCATCGGGGGCAAATGGTAGTTGTTGCTACATAAATTCCAACTCCAAATCATGGTGCACAAAGGCAAGCAACATTATCTAGCAAATCATCTATCTAGGATCCATAATGTACTGCCTAAGGGGCACCGGATGAACTGCCTAAGGGGGTACTAGATGAATTGCTGGATGCAATCTTTTTTCTAGCAGACGTGATACTTGATGTTAAAATTGTCAAATTCTAGCTATTTCATCTAAGTTCATTTGTATATAACTTGATCCCACACGTGTGGATCCTGCTCCCACATGTGGATGGTAGTCATAAATGCATCTAGATTTAGGTAGATTGAATTTGTCTTGATTGAGTCAAGTATGAACTAGTTGGAAGCAGGTCAAGTAGAAAATTGCCATGTGGCACCATTTCATTGATAGATTATGCATTCCCATGTGAATGAGACATGGTTCCCACATGTGAGAGGCTGTTCCCACGTGTGTATATATCTGGAAAATATCAGTAGAAGTTGATCTTGCAAGTTCCTATTAGTTAGGAGAAATCACCTTAAATCAAACAATTCATGGTGATGCAATGGCACCAAGTTAGGATTCAAAGAAGTGGGGGTTTATCTTTCATTTATTAGTTAATCTAGGATGATGTGGGATTCCCCACAGATGCCAGACCTATTGAGTCAGCATATCAGGTCAAAATGTACTTGATCTATATATAGATCATGACTGTGATTATGAGATTTGATGAGAAATCTTGATTTTGAGGCAATACCTTGTTATTTTCACTATTTGTGCTTTGATTTCTTGCATTGAATGCTATCATTTACTGTAATCTCCACTCATTGTCCATACACTAACAATATTCCACACATGTGAGGCCGCTCTTGAGTCATATTGATCATTCATCAAGTTGTTTTTGCTAGTTAGATGCAATATTTGAATTTGATCTAGATCTAGTCATTAGAATTGTAATTAATAAATCTAATTGGCCTCCAAAATCTCTTGTGGATCGATTGTAGATCCAATTAAGGTCCAAAACTTTCAGATTTCAACATGGTATCAGAGCCAAGTACAAGAGGCTATGATAATGATCAATGAACACACCCAAATTAGCAAGTTTGTTAGTGTCTGATCTAATCTTGAGGGTGAGCTAGATTTGAGTGGTAGCATCAAATGTTTTGGATCAAATTGATTTTTTGGCTATAGGTGTATTGTTCACACATGTGAGTTTGTCTAGACCTGTCTTTGAAGTGCCTAACTTTGAATTTGTCCTATATTTCACACACACATCCATTTTTCAAGATTTTTGGTGAATTGTTTAAATCTAGCTTCATAGTTTCCATATCGTTGATTAGATCTTGTAATGATTCATTTTGTGAATTTTTGGAAGCTCAGAGCAGGCCCAAAAGATCCATTTTTCAGATCTTGATAGGGAATGAAAAATTCTAGGGAGTTAAATCTAGGGAGTGATTTGCTAGAAGTTGGTAGTGATCTCATTGTACCATCAATCAAACTTTGTGCTAGTTGGATTGGGCTGAGAATATAAGCATCTAGAGTGCTAGAAGTCTTCCTTAGATCATTCCATTGAGTGAAATCTTTGTGAATTTCAGGTGCAAAATCGTTCATTATGGCATCCATGGGTGGTTTTTTGTAGTGAGAGACTCACATCCACTAATTATTCCATTTGGAAAGTGAGAATGGAATCACTTTTAGTGCTCTATGATCTTTATGACATTGTCGTAGAAGAGGAAGATGAACCTCTTGGTGGACAAGAGCAAGCTAGATACAAGAAAAAGGCTAGATTGGCCTTACATTGCATCAAGATGAACGTAAGCAATGACCTCTTGAAAGAGGTGTCATCTTGTGTCTCGGCCAAGCCAAGGAGGCTAGGGATTCATTGAAAGGCATTTATGAATCCAATAACACTTCAAGGATACTCATGCTTAGTAATCAAGTGCTTCAAAGCGGAAAGGAAGTGGAGAGAGTGCATAAGAGTATGTGCTTAGGATCAGATCTTTGAACAAAGAATTGGCTTCAATTGGAGATTAAATCCAAGATAATGAACTTGTGCAAGTCATTCTAAATGGACTAAGTGAAGGTTATTCTAATCTAGTCCAAAGTCTTGCCATTCAAGATAAGCTACCTACTATTGACAAGCTCCATAATGTGCTTGTAGCCGAGGAGAGTAGGATGTTTCATCTCAAATCAAGGATGTTGGAATTCTAATCTTCTCCTACTCATCCCTTTGCTTTCCTTCTACTCTCAAGAATTCTATCTCTCAAAGTCAGTCTGCAAATACACACACAAAGCTATCACCAACCTACGGTCTGACCAAAGGGAACTGTTAAAACAATGTTTACGGAGAAACACGACTCAAACCGCAAACCGCAAAAACCACAGGGAGTCGTTAAAAACCATAGGTTATTATCTACGAGCACTTGCAGAATCATCAATGGCAACGAAAATAAAATCTCGTCGACCACCGCAAGTGACCTTCTTATGACCTCCTACGAATGACCAGAGTCAACTCTCCTCAACTGTTTTTAAATGTAAGCTACCTACTTATAGTTATCAATGAAGTCGACCAGCGACGATGACTTACAAGTTCCTACGAAGTCAACTAACAATGGACCCATCTCATCGTTTAGCTCCGTAAGTTATCACTTACGATTATCAACAAAGGAAGCAAACGGTCATCTACAAAGCAAATGATCAACAGCTGATCGAACAAACAACGGTTATTCAAATGATTGCGGATAGACTACGGCCATCACGGCCTACATCCTTTCACTATGATGCATACGGAGGATATGTTACTCTATACTTCTCTCCTTCACGACGTTCCAAATACGGATCTACAAATCTTGTTTAAATGATTGTTAATCATCTTTAAACTGTAATTACAATAAATCAAAAGACTTTGACAGCTATAAATATGTATCTAAGCAAAGAGAAGAGGAGCTAAGTGTTGTTGAGTTGAACAATCTATATGCACAGAGTGATCAAATGACCAAACGGTCTTAAGTAACTAGCTCCTTAGAGTTAGTGATTTATACAGAGAGAGAGAGAGAGAGAGAGAGAGAGAGAGAGAGAGAGAGAGAGAGAGAGAGAGAGAGAGAGAGAGAGAGAGAGAGAGAGAGAGAGAGAGAGAGAGAGAGAGAGAGAGAGAGAGAGAGAGAGAGAGAGAGAGAGAGAGAGAGAGAGAGAGAGAGAGATTTAGAACTGTAGCTATTGTTTCTGAGTCTGTAATTAGGAGCACGCGCTTGTCAGTGCTATTGCATTGTGTTTCAATTCTCTTATATATATACAGATTTGCTACTGTTCAATCCTTACGTTCTTGATTGAATGCAATTATCTCTCTCACTCTCTTGCACACAAACATGGTTATCAGAGACATAGGATCACATGGCTGTCCAAGATGCCTAATGCATCGCATTTCTACTATTACGGTAGTCTCAGACTTCTACTCTGATAACCCAAAGGGATAACAAGCCTTTGATTTCGTTCCCAAGTCAATCCACGTTCCTGAAATCGCAGTTATTACTATGTTCATTATTTTCTTACTGTTGGTAGAGGCATCATTTTACATCGTAATCAATCACGTCCGCTGCAATCGTAATCAATCGTAGACCAAGCATTTTACATGATACACCAATAGAAGTGGTATAAGAGCATTGGTTCAGTGGATTACTAGAAATTGTTTGTGTATAATTTCGATCACTATGGAAGGCACCTTAGAGATCCACTTGATTAATAAATTCAACGGAGATTACTTCCACATGTGGAAGTTCAAAATGAGGATGATCCTGATTTAAAAAGAGTTATGGAAATACGTTAACGGTTCTATGGACAGACCGGTAGAACGAACAGCTCCCAGCATGGGAAGCCAAGGATGGCAAGGCTCTTGCCATTGTATCTCTAAACCTTAAAGACACTCAAATTGCTCATGTATCCAACTACACTACTTCCAAAGAAGCATGGGATACACTCACCAGATCTAGAGACCTCAGTTGTCTCAACTTGTCTCTTCTTGAGGAAGAAGGTACTAACACTAAGAATGAGTGAAAACACCTCAGTCGGCGACCATCTGAACGAGTTCAAACAATTGATGAACCAACTGGCTGCAATAGGTTCTCGTATATCAGAAGAAGTCTCTACCATGTCTCTTCCATCCTCCTATGATAATTTAGTGTTGCTCTTGAGCAATACCCCTACGCTGTCTTTCCAAAAATTGACAGCAAGCTTGTTGTAGGAAGAAGTTAGGAGGAAAAGCTTGTCTACATCTACGAGTTCCAAATCCATGGCACTCTATAAACAAGCAACAATCCAAGAAGAAGAAAGGCTTCAAGGATCAAAAAACAAAGGCAAAACAGCCAGTGGCATCACAACCACAACAACAATAATATAGTCACTCATCGTCCAAGACCAAACTATTTTGCAGATATTGCAAAAGAACCAACCACGACATCAAGGACTGTCACATCCCAAGCACATTGAAGCAAAGAAGAAGATGTACAAAGTAGGTAACCGCCCTTGGGATATTTAGCTGTCCAGCTATTTTTTAGGGTTGAAAAAATTGATTGATCAAAGTTATCAATAGATTAATTCTTACTTCATTGGTATTTCATACTTATTTCTGATTATCTGAAATTATCTATCACACTCATGCATATGCTTAAATCTGCATGCTTTATTCAGTCATAATAGAATTTGCTCTATTAGTACATAGGCCAGATTTAACACGGTTGAAGACGCTGATATTCGTTTGATTTATTCAAACTTTTATCTCATTCTTTGAAGAAAATTCTTAGTGTTTTTCCTACAATGGTATCAAAACACCTGTTGGATTATTCTCCTTCTTCCCAATCGTCTAATAGGTTTTAATCTTCATCCATTGTTTATCCAATTCTGTAGATTTTATCGTGTTTTTCTACAGTCTGTAGAATTACAAGTGTTTTTACACAGTCTGCAAAATTACACGGAGTTTACGATAATGTCTCCTTTTTTCGCCTGTCAGGAATCCCGTTGAAAAAATACAATGTCTCCTTGTTTGCATTTTTTGCCAACTGACAATCGCAATTGATGACCTGATTTCTTAGTATATATAGTTGTTCATATTCATACAATCAATCATCTTACGATTAAGAATTTGAATAGTTAGCTTTCTCTCTCTCTCAAGCTTGCGAGCTTGAACACTCCTGAGCATTCTAGCTCACTTCTTAGAGTCATTTTAGAGATTGTTATTGTGCTACTGCTTATTAGCATTGCGCTTAATTCAGACTTTCATTTTAGCTGCTCAGAGATAGCATAGAGTACGCAGCTTTGATCCGCAACTTATTGTACTCATTTACTTCTATTTCATTTTCATACTGAATCTATACTATATTTTATTGCGTTCAGCTTCGTCTCAGAATGTATTGCATTTCTGTAGTTCTTCGCGACTAATTATTTGTCTGATAATTCAATGCATTATTGTTTGGCTACGTAATCACTGTAGTACTGATGTTTCAAATTTAGTTACTATAAGATCGAACGCGATTTCTATCACTATTGTTTTGTTCTAAATTGATAGGTGTAGTCATGCATTGAGAGAGAGGAAGATAGTTTAATCCGCCATCGACCTATCTTCTACACACCTCTTTCTGACATGGTATCAGAGCGAAATCATTACTCTTTATCTGATACCGACATGGTATCAGAGAAATTTTGCTACTTTATTTGATTCCAATATGATATCAGAGCGAAAGCTCTAATACTTAATATCTTTCGCGATATCAAATTGATATCATACTCTTCAGTTCTTTTCAACCTTTCAGTATCTAAGAATTGATTTTTTATTGTTGGCATTACAATATGCCATATGAAAATGACAGCGATCAATAGGACTTGCTTAATGCCTGAGATCAGGATGCAAGTAATTTTGTGCCTTATATTGATACATTTGGTACTTTCATAGTACCCATTTTGAAACTGATGAGTACCAATTTGATACTTTGGATCACCTATCTATCAGTATTCTGATTTTTTTTGTTTATAAGTTCAAGCCTATACGTTTCTTGGTACTATCAGACTCTCAATTATAGTGCTTTTGGTATTGATTGAAATTGTCTTTTCCATTTGAAAAAAATGTACTGCTTGTTTGAAACTCCAAAGTACCCGTTCATAATTTTCCGTTCGGTACTTGAGACTACCAAATTTGATACTATCAAAATACCAATTCTGGTACATTTGTAACTGTCTGAAATGGCACGTAAGTCTCAAAAATAGGTACTTGTGGATCTTTAACATTGTATCCATCTTTAACACCTTTAATACCCCTTCACTCTTAAGCAAAAATTAAAAACCATCCAAGGAGCCCAAACTATAACTTTAATAAACTCCACCCATACCATCATTCATAGATCATGCTAGAATATGCATGTGAACACATACTAGTAGTGTTGCAAGGAGCACAAACCTTGACAACAATATATCTCCTACCCTATCTGTGACTCAAAAATCATGTTGGAATATGATTGTGAACATTTACAAGCACCAATTTTTTGTATATGTAAGTACAAAAATTAGTACGAGTACACTTCGACCTCAATAAAGTAGTTCACAATTAAAGGGGACATATAATCCTCACAGTAGAACAAAGGGTTTCTTCTAGTAAAGGCAATAGGGATTCACACTTGGACCCAGCCCATGAGCCATGGGTACAGAGTTTCTTTCATATCCCAGGGGGCCATTTCAACACTACACTCTATAAAAGGGTCGAAAAATTGTATAGCCAAGCAGTTCTCGTAGTTGTTTTTTAATGATGCGTTTATCATCTACAAGTATGGTGTTCATCGAACTCTGGCCATAACCATATTTGCAAAAGATTTGGCTACATTGGCATACATTCCGACGAGATGGAATGATTGTTTGCCAATGTTATGTTTTGATCCAAACCTACCAACGACATTAGATAATCAGCTACCAATAGCCAGACTGTACTACCATGCGACGATGTTGGGTGGATCTTGAAAACGGAAATTCATTTCATGGATGACATCTAATTCATTGTCCGGGGGGCAGATAAGTGCTTCTTTTCACATGCATGTGATTTTAATGAGTCGTGTCTGAGTTCATGGAGAACATCCACTATCATCTAATAAAAGTTCAGCGTGAAGCTAATCAAAGCCCTAAATAAAACTCTCACAAGATGTCATGGGACCGCCACCAGTTTTGGTGGGAGATAATATTGGAGGATTTGCGAATTCCAAGGCAACTCTAACCCTAATTAATAGTGAGAGGGATTTGGCACCCTTTGGTGTAAGTCCAACCCGATGATCACATAGTTATTTGATTAGTTAGAAGTTAATAAAAGGACTTTAGGCCTTTTTGTGAGAATTAAATGTCGCAAGGCCTAATAGTCAAGTTAGTGAATAAAAAGGGTTTCTCCCAAATTTCAAATTTCAAATAATAAGAGAGGTGGAAATTGATCAATAGGATTTGAAGCCAAAGCCCTAAAATCCACTATATGATAATGGTACTTTGTGATTCATTTGACATGTGCATTTCAATAAAGCAGGTGGAGCCTCTTTCGAATTGAAATCAGATGTCCTTGCTCTTCTTGTTTTGCTTCATCTCTCATGTTTTAATTGGATTTGTTATTTGTTGGATTTGATACTTGCTGGGATTGATCTTTATTATACTTTTGTGAGAGGAAAGAGAGAGAAAAGTAAGTTTTATCTCTGGTTGATTAGTGTTAATGGATCGTAGTGTTGATTGTGCAATCATAAAAATGTGCTTGAATCTGAACTATGCTATCACTCTTATGGGAACGAATCTTCGTGTGACAACGTGATAATCATCTTCATCCTTTGATGTTGGATTGTGCTTGGATTTAGGTTTGAAGGTGGATAGGAAATACCTGCTACAAACTTGTTGATACACCCCAACAAAATGAGATAGCTGATAGAAAGAATCACACAATTGTTGAGGCTATTAGGGCAATAATCATGGCACACATGGGAATTGTGAATTTTTTTTGAGCCGAAGTTGTAAGAACTGCCATATTCTTGCAAAATAGAAGCCCAATCATTGCTATACCTAATCGCACACTAGGTGAGACATTTAGTGGTAAGAAATTGTAGGGTCGAAGATCTTGCATAGTATAGCCCTCCCGCCTGTCAACAAGGGCTAGATCACTAGATAGGTACCTAACTTTGCATAGATGTTATTTTTAGTTAGTTTCCTACTTTCTCCCTTAACTCTACTCACCACTAACACTACTCTCCCTTAAATCTACTCCTCTACACTAACATTCATCATGATTGTAGGTGAAAGGAAGGGGATGATTAGAAAAGATGGAGGGAAAAGAAGATAGAAGAGAGAGATAGAGGGATGGTGGAGGTTAGCTCAAATGCACATTATACTTGCTAAAGGAGAAACATAAACTATTGAAACCAAAAAGCATGAACTTGAAAGCAATTGAAAACAACAAGAGCAATAGCAAGCGTTGAATTGCAAATGAGGATGCTTCTCTTCCAAAATTGGTAGAGTTTCCTCCTCCTCATTAAGCATGAAAATAGTGTACAAATGATGCTTTTTTATAAAATGGAGAAGGCCCTTGCCCCTCAATCCTATTGGCTAATATTCACAATGATCCTATCCATTCATCTTGGACCCAACTTGATCCAAGGGTCCACAAAAAGTACATTGGTAATCACAAGATTCATGTGAGTCCCAATTTGGACCCAACTCTAAAAAGTAATCTCTAAGTTTAAAAATGGCTTTGGGCCTCTAGTTTATTTTAATTCCAAGGCCCAAGTCAAGTTTATTTTATTTAAAACTTTACTTGTGTGCTCATTGGGCCATGGGCTTATGCGCACAGGATGCCATGCCCTCGCAACACATTTTATTGGACAATTTTATTTATTTACACTTTGTTGGGAATACCCCCAACAGGACCCACGACTTGAAGTGGTGTCGGTCCCTCGGCACTCTGCCGGTTTAGTAGAGCATTTTCTTTGCCCGCCTTTGCTGGATGAGGTAGGTGGTGACGTCCTCCATAAAGTTGATGTAGTCCAATTTCTTCAAGTCTTTTGGCGTGTCAAGAGACTTGTGGGGGCCCCGCAGCCAATCTTGGTCGACCCATGTTTGGAATCGGCGTGTCCATGGATCACCCTGAAGCGCAGCTCGGTAATAGACACGAGCTATTGGCATCTGATCTTTGATTATGTCTGAAGGTAGCGCCTTATTAACATCAAAGAATATGGATGAAAGAAAATTGTCCCATTTAGTTTTGATCCCCATCAGATGTTCCAAGCCCCGGGCGTAAGTGGTTGTCGCGCGGACTGTTGGATCAGGGCAATTGATATATTGGCTGGCGAATGCGGTGAGAGCCCTTCTGGCATCTACATCCGTAGTCCACCCATATTCTGATGTCATTACTTAGAGGCTTTGGATATAGTTGTTGAGGCCCTCCTCCTTTTGCTGCAGCTTGGCAATCTCCTGGTGCCCTGCTTGTTCATGTTGTTGAGCCAAAATCAGCGCTTGCTGCAGTCTGGTGAGATCTGCTCGCAACTGTGTGTTACTCGTCGCCAAATGTAGTACCCTGCTTTCTAGAATGGCTTTTGCCGCTACCGCATCTAGGATGTATTTCCCCAGAGTTTGGTATGTCGTCGTTAGATCTGTGGGAGCAGCTGGTACACTGGCACTAGCAGGGGCTTGTGTGGTATCGGCCCCGACGACTTGTGGAGTACCGTCATCATTGTCTTCTATTAGGTTCCCATTGGACCTGATGCCATCATGGGGGCAGTAGGATCAGCCCAATCTGGCGATGGTACAAACACTGTTTGGACAAATGCATCATCAAGCAATGGTTAGTTGCCTTGGAAAACCTTTGTTGGCGAAGCGGGTGGGGTTTGAGAAGCAACTGTGGAAACAAGGGTGAGGACAGTTTGTCCGAACGAGAGGATGAGAGGAATATAAGGGAACTGGAGGGTGGTGTAGAGTATGGAACAAGGTGAGGATGGAGCAGAAAGTGTCTGGCGTGGGGGTGAAAAATTGATGACTGGCATCCATGCCAGAGCGTCGGGAGACAATTGAGAATCAGAAGGATTGAATGGAATGGAAATAACGGTGCTGACAAGAGTGATGGAAGATGATGATGGTGATGGATGGAGTAGTGGATACTGGAAGAGAAATAGGAGTGGTATCAACAAAGAAACGGGGATGGAGACAGAAATAGATGTGGATTGAACAGGAAGAGAGGTAGCGGCAACAGAAATCGGAGTGAGGGGTTGCACGGAAGAAAAAGTGGCGGTGGTTGATGGATTGGTTAGTGCAGTAGTGGAGGGACGTCTTTGGGTAGCAGGTGGAGATGTGGATGTAGAGGCAGCGCCACGCATTCGTTTGTTGGCCGTTGTGTTAATAACTGCAAGTTGGGAGGAGGTGGATGCTTGAGATGGCGGATAAAGGTTAGTGTGTGGCACGAGGGTAGACAAAAGGGATGAGCTTGGAAACCACGCACCTTTGCCTCGAGAAGTGCATAGGCAAAGTTACACAACAGGGGGCCTCCTGTGATTCGCTCACGGTTGTTGGGTTTGATGGAGTTGGTTGGTTCTCGAATGAGGAAGCTATGCCAGTCGTATGGCACAACTGAGGAACCAAGAAATTCCAGAAAGGATTTCACTATCTGACTCAGCAGCTTAGACTAGATTCTATCTTCGCGAAATGTTATAATAACTAGAAAGTTATTCAATAGATGCGCAACCGCCTGAATGACGGTTTCCGTGATAGCCTCTATCAGGTAACCATTGTTAGTCTATATGGGAATTTTAGGTGCGGTTTGGGTGACGAAAGGTTTGATCAGACTTTTGGCGTGGCGATGGGAGATGGGTTGACGATCACCGGACATAATGCAAATGGTGACCATCGAGTCTGCGTTAATCCTGACCTTGTACATGGTACCTTGATACAAGAAGTATAAGCGAGTCTTTTCCTTGTCCCAGGTGGCGTAGGCGGCCCATGTTAATCTCAGAATGAAAGAGCACCGGGTAAAAACCCATTGCCTCTAGAAGTGGACCGGCTTTTTGTAGCCATGGTTGGGTCAGAGCATCAGAGGGTAGAGGCCAAATCTGTGTGGCCTCGGGAATGTCACACTGGATCACCTGTTTGGCGCCAGAGTCTTCAAAAGACGAGGAGGCCATATTAGCAGTGATGATTAGAGGTCAGAAAAATAGGAAAAATGGTTGAAAATGAAAAAAGGTGTGGAAGTGACAGAAAACTGTGAATAACGAGTGTTTGATGACAAGAAGTGTAGTTCAGAGTGCAAACAGTATGATCAGATGATAGCTGGTAGAAAGTTTGATCGCAAATGGAGAACTTGGTAATTTCAGTGTAAATTTCGACAAAGCTTCGCTAGCAAAGGTGACAAATGACTCGAATTCAACCCTTATATAGCAGAATTTAGAGTGCATATTAGGTGAAATCCACTTTTCCTTGCTCAGTTCCACCCAAATTTTGGCAGACACCTTCTTCACAAAATTCTGCGAGAGTTCCGAAGGTGATTTGACTGCTATGTGAAGGTTCTGCGAGGGTTCAGGCTGTCTGCAAGGGTTCAACTCTCACAGGAAGTGATCTCTCGCACAACTTGTTCCTATGATTGGATTTTCAAGATCAGACCATGTAGGCAGGCTAGTTTTACTGCTCTGATTCCATTTAGGCACCTTGCGAGGGTTGGTAAGATGATCTTGAGGCTCTATGAGGGTTCTGAAAATTCAGCTTCTGGGAACTCTCGCATACACTAAAAGATGATGATTCCTCCATCAAGAACTCTCGCAGAGATGTTCATGGATGCATTTGGGTTAGATATGGTGACTGTCCAAGTTTCAAGAGCTATCTTTCAGGAGATCTCAAAAAATCATGAAAAAAGTGCTCTTTCAGAGTGTTTTTAGATGAGATCTTGAGATGTTCTGATTTTTAGCCTTTGTAAACTGGTAATCAGCTTCATCCATGCTTGATCTGACTATTGGTGGTTCTTTGGAAGTTCTGATAGATACTTGGTAGTAGATCCATCAGTCAGTCTGATGATCTGCTTCCTTCTGGATCCTATCTAGATCTGGATCCTTCTTGAATTCTGATGGATTTTTCCGATCTTCCCAGATCTGACTGAATCTGGTTGGATCTAGCTTGATTTGATTTGACCTTCTTAGATCTAGCGGTGATGGTTTAGTTGAGTAGCTTTTCGTAACATGCCATCGCCAATCTGGATCTATCTTACTACGGTGGCTAGTATTTGTGCAACCGGCTACCATTGATGGGTGTATCGAATGGTGTCCCATCTAGTTTTTTCAAATTCATGGCTCCATGATTAAGAATTTCCTTGATCCTATAAGGACCTTCGCCTATGAATTTTAACTTTCCCTTGATCGCCTTGGTTTTATACATCAGGACCAAATCTTCGGAGCGAAGATCCTTCTTTTCTAACCTACGATCATGCCATGCCTTGCGTCTTTTCTTTTCAGCTGCAGTGCATGCACAGCTAGTAAGAGTGTTTCACAGAGTTTATGCAGAGCTTCATGGCATAGTTGTAGAGATTTGGACTCATTAAGACGTTGCGTGGTGGCAATCCTTAATGAAGGAACTAAAAACTCTACTGGCATCCACTTTGGCCCATTCAGCTAGAAGGCTTTCCACTTGTGGTGCAATCCGCAGTAGTTCTCCGAGTGGTAAACTAACACGGCTTGACAATAAAAGTGTGAGCCTTTTAGTGCGTGGTTCCTCAGGCTCTACCATGTGAAAAGGTGGTTCATGTTCATGCAACCGATCATTCTGATCAGTGCGCAGTGGTGGGCCTATTTGCAGTTCTTGTTCGACGCCAACTGGAGGTTCTGCAGGATTATCTCTTTCTTGCTCTTTTTCCTCCGCTTGTGCTTTCTGTACCCAGTGTCTTATTTTTTGGTACTGTCTTCTTTCTGCCCTCACATTCGGATATGGCAGTGAAGTTGAGGGATGGTCGTTAGTGACCAATGGTGGTGGTGAGGGAGCCACTTCCTTCATCTTCTATTGCTCGCGTAACAGCTAACATAGGAGCGTGGAATTGTCATCCTTCCGATGGCATCCTTGCTGGAACTGCTGGTTGCTGTATGGCAATGAGGTTAAGAGGTGCATTGATTCCAGGTTTAAATGGACAATTCTTGTAACAGTGTCCATAACCGTATTCTTGGCAGAAGGATGTATATTGTCCCTTGTTGGGACATTCTGCAATTTTGTGTCCTTCGCCGCATTTGTAACAGTCGTAGTTTCTTCCGCCTTGTTGCTGAGTTTGAGCTACATAGGCTGCAACATGTTCATTTATGGCAGGATCCATAAATGGTTCATCTGGTCCATACCATTACTGTTGCTCAGGTTGAGCTGGCATTTGCATCTCTGGTTCTACTGTTCTCAGGTTTACATGGGCCATTTGTTGATTGGCTAGTCCTACTGGAGTAGGTAAGGCCATACGTTGTGGTTGATTTGGTGCGCCATACCTTGGTGCCGCGTTGGGTGCCCCTTGATGGTAAGGATAGGAAGTTTGATAAGGACTTATCTTCTATTGAACAATCCGGGGCTTTATGTCCACATACTCAAGAGTGAAAGGAGCAAAATGCAAATGAAAGCCTTGAAGTGTATCTTAATAGGGTGTGCTAAACAAACCAAGGGATATATCTGCTATGATCCACTTGGATGACACATGCACATAAGTCTTGATGTCATTTTTGATGAAATCCATAGGTTTGGTGATCATGAGAAGGATAGTGGTGAGCTATCCAAGTTGCTCAATGAGAATCAAGTAATGACATCACCACAGGTTGATCATCAAACCAAAGATGAAGGTTGTGGCACTATTCCAATTGTGGAGACAAGATGGAGTAGAAATTGGATCAGAAAAGAACAAAGTTGCAAGTCACAAGAGGAATAAAAAGGATGTGCGTTGGGACACTTATTTAGCTCATAGTGGATGGCCTCAATGTAAGCTACCTAAATGGTATACAAAGCTCATGGATGATGAGGGCAAGGTTGCCAAGTCTAGCAAAGAGGGAGAGCTACAACGCTCCATGATGGAGAAGGTAGACCTTGATAGGTTTCAAGTTAATGTTGCACTCATGAGCAACATCATCCTATCTATTGAATCATTTTGCTTTGAGGAGGAAAAGGATAAAGAGATTTGGCAAAAGTAATGCAACAGGAGATTGATTCCATCAAATGCCATAACACTTGGGAGATAGTGGATCTTCCAAAGGACAATAAACCCATTGGTAATAAATGAGTATACATGATGAATAATACAATGTTGATGAAACTCTCGCAAAACACAAGTCAAGATTGTAGTGAAGGGATACGCGTAGAGTAATGTTGTGCCTAGTGAGTCCCGCCACTAAAGTACTATTGGCCAAGCCTTATCAAGCGAGCCCGAATAATAAGTGCAAGGGCACTGACAAGTAAGCCCAACCCAATGAGAACAAGTATTAAGTTATAATTCATATGATCTAACGACTAGGGGCTTAAAACTCTAAAATGACATTAGAGGCCCTAAGTCAAGTTGCCAATAAAAAGCTAAAAGGTCTCATATTAGAACTCACACGATACATGTGATTTCCCCTTGTGCTTTCTTAGCACCATTAGATTAGATTTATGCTAATCTGAAGGGCTTAGATTAGAATCCTTGCCCCAATAAAGTGGCCAATCAGAGTGAAGGAGGCTCACTTTTTAAATCTATAAAAAGAAGCCATTTTCTTTGTATTGCATCTTCTGTTTCCTTCTTAATAAAACTCTGCTGGTTTCACTTCTGGTCTCTCTCTCTCTCTCTCTCTCTCTCTCTCTCTCTCTCTCTCTCTCTCTCTCTCTCTCTCTCTCTCTCTCTCTCTCTCTCTCTCTCTCTCTCTCTCTCTCTCTCCCCCCCTTTGTGCTATGCAGGTTGAGGCGAGGTTGCCGCTCCCAGTGATGAACCCCTATACTACATCTAAGATCGGGGACTGTTGGGCGCCTACGCGTTGGAGAGAGGGGGAGATGAATGAGAGTTGAGAAAGGTGTCGTATGTTAGAAACGAAAAATTTGCTCAAAGGGGTAAGACAAACATGAACGAGAAACAAACTCGAACAGAAAGTATTTGTGCGCAGCGGAACGAGCTATACGACTCTCTCCGACAGCATGACTACGCCTATCAAAATGAACAGAACTTTAGTAATGGAAATCACGGTTATTCTGGATTATGCAGCCAAATATAATAAATGAAGTGCCAGAAGAATAATTTGTCATGAATAGCAAGACAAATTATGTGTTGCAAATGATTCACGAAAAGCTAGACTGTGCTCGACTGTTAATTAGTCACGAAAGATTTGCGAAAGACAAGACTGAATGTTAGTCATCTATTACCAGAAAGAACAACTAGAAAGATCAGACAGAATGAATAATAAGCATAGCAATATTAACATAGATTTGAACACAGAACAATGAACTGTATCAGATTAAGTATATCAAGTATACATGTCAATAATGCGGTAGAGCACAAGACAATAGCGAACAAAACCGCATGCCCTACAAATCTTATTCAATCTGTAAAGGAATGAAACCTTATTACCGATGATAAAGAATCAATGCACAGGGCATCTACTTCATCTATCTTGCTGATAAGCTTCTGATGCTAATTTACATACACTCTCATCTACTCACCTTTCGCCAGGACTCAGTCGTCCAATACTCGACCTCTTCGTTAATACTCTCTGATTCTCTCTCCAACATACACCACTAAAGTACTGTTGGCCAAGCCTTACCAAGTGGGCCCTTGTACAATACACTGTACAAGTAGAGTAATAAGTGCGAGAGCACTGGCATCCTGCGTGTGCAAGCCCAACCCAATGAGAACAAGTAGCAAGTTGTAATTCATAGGAATGATGACTTGGGGCCTAAAACTCTAAAATGACATTAGAGGCCCTAAGTCAAGTTGCCAATAAAAAACTAAAAGGGTCCAAAGTAGAAGTCACATGATACAAGTGAATTCCTCTTGTACTTTCTTAGCACCATTAGATTAGATTTGTGTTATGGATTAGAAACCTTGCCCCAATGAAGTGGCCAATTAGAGTGAAGGGAGGCTCACCTCTTAAATCTATAAAAGGTAGCCATTTTCTTTGTATTGTATCTTCTATCTCCTTGTTAATAAAACTCTGCGGGTTCACTTCTGATCACTCTCTCTCTCTCTCTCTCTCTCTCTCTCTCTCTCTCTCTCTCTCTCTCTCTCTCTCTCTCTCTCTCTCTCTCTCTCTCTCTCTCTCTCTCTCTCTCTCTCTCTCTCTCTCTCTCTCTCTCTCTCAACCAAAAATCCTAATGCCATCGAGTTGTGAAACGAGTGAGGAAGAAGACAATCTGACAAAAATTCCAAAGTACGCAAAGATAGTTCAGCACAAGATCCAAGGAAAAGTACAATCACGCTGTCTTCAAATGGGAAGTGCAATGACAAGGGAAAGACTAAGGTTGATGATTGCCCTCCGAAGGGCAAGATTCAACCAAAGCATGTCTGTTCGACAATGCAGCAGACCCACAAACCAATGCCAAATCTGATTATAACAATACTTCAAAGGCCAAATCCAGGGAACTCATGCCCAAAAATGTCAATTGTACAACAAGAACCAACGCCTATAACGTCAACGCCTTGTCCTCAATTGGTAAGATTGACTACTAAGGAAAGTCTTCAGGTTCAAGCATACCAATATGCTTGGATAAACAAAGTAGAGAGTCTATGACATTTGGAGAAGTAGCATCAATCTACGAGGATCACTATCATACCTTTGGATCCTCTGATGGATGTGTTCACTACCCATTTGTCGATGAACAAGGTTACTAGGAATGGCCACTAGATCCTTATGCGTATTATTGAAACTTTGGCAAGTCCAAGTTCTTGCTACTCACCATCTCATCCAAAAAGCCTCAGGTTTTACGTAAGCGATCTCTATCCATGCTTTTCCTGAAGTAGCTCATCACCATCAATAAACGTGTTGATAGCTCTCTTCCACGACAAATGCAGGCAGGTGCCATGAAACCGGCACCTCTTTAGTTGGAGGATACTGTTGGGTGCCTAGTGGGTCCCGTCACTAAAATACTATTGGCCAAGTATTGATCTCTCTCCCTCTCTCTCTCTCTCTCTCTCTCTCTCTCTCTCTCTCTCTCTCTCTCTCTCTCTCTCTCTCTCTCTCTCTCTCTCTCTCTCTCTCTCTCTCTCTCTCTCTCTCTCTCTCTCTCTCTCTCTCTCTCTCTCTCTCTCTCTCTCTCTCTCTCTCTCCCTCGATACCTATGCCTACAAAGTAATGTCATTGGATTGTGTGATGCACCAAATATTTTTCAAAGGGATATGAGTTGTTATGCCTTCAAAAATCATCTCCAGAAGTTCCTTGAAATTTTCTTAGACAACCTACGTGTGTACTCTTTATGAGCCAAAGCACTTGCATTGTTTGAAACAAGTGCTAATCCAATATCAACTATATGGCATATCACTTAACACTGAAAAATGCTAGATATTTGTCTTGCACAATATAGTGCTATGACATGTTATCTCACAATACGACATAGCTATTGATTGGAACAAAATCAAGGTGATAATTTGCTTGCCCAAACTGGGAATAGTACATTAAATCTTAGAGTTCATGGGCATTGCAATTATTATCAAAGATTTGTATTGTATTTTGCTAAGTTATTCAAGCCAATCTATAAACTTAAAACTACACTCAAGTGGACACCACCAACCACCAAGGCTTTTCAAAAACTAAAGTGAACATTAGTGTCAGCTCCAATCCTTAGATCTTCTAGTTGGACCATTGAATTCCACATTCATACAGATGCATTCAAATAATATGTCATTGGTAGTGTCTTAACTCAATCGGCGAATTTTTAAAAAATGACCCTGTGTACTTTTCCAGTCAATAATCTACACAAGTTGAGATCAATTATACCACCATTGATGAGCAAGAGGCTCTAGCCATGGTATAGTGTCAAGAAGTATCGTCACTACCTACTTGCCAATCCCTTTGCAGTTTTTGTTGATCATCAAGCCCTTTTATATCTTGTCAACCAACCATGTACCATTGGGGGCATCACCAAATGGTAGTTGTTGCTACAAAAATTCCAATTCCAAATCATAGTGCACGAAGGCAAGCAACATTATCTAGGATCCATAATGTACTACCTACTAAGGGGGCACTAGATGAATTGCCACATGCAATCTTTTTTCTAGCAAACGCGATACTTGAGTGGTCAAGTAATGCTACAAAATATTTTATGACGAAATTAACACCTCAGGGGATGAACAAGATTGAGTAACAAAAATTAATTTCAAGATATGCTCCTTATACCTTAATAGCAGGCCAACTATGTGAAAAATAGCCTATTTTGGCAAATCTAGCCATGTAGAACTTTGTAAATATTGTATATAATTGGGTTCCACACATGGAAGGCCAAGATGCCACGTGACACCCACTCCTTATAGAGGCTAGGTCGAATTTAGAGAGTTGGTCAGGTCCATTTGGTAGTGCTTCCTAGATTATAGGACCTACACCTAAAATTGTGGTGAGATTTTGACCAACCATGTATATACTTGGCATAACTCTAGGAATAGACTTAGGTTACAAATTAGGGCAAGAAAGTTGAGTCTACTTCCTTATTACACGCTGGATTTTCACATAAGTTTGCAAAGAAAGTGAGCTTCATCTCTCCATAGTGAGAAGATAGAATATTTTTGGGAGACATTGGTGACATGAGTTTCTACTCTCATGTACATTGGTTTTTGATGATCCAAATGAAGCCAACACTTTGAACAATTCAAACTCAGCTTTTAGGCCGTACTTCAGCCTGTAGTACACACATGCCAACTCGGATTTATGTCAATGATCTGTATTTTCATTATCAATGCTTGTTGTTTGTGAACCTGCCAATCTAGATCAAGTTTTTGGTAACTAGTTTTCTGATAGATTGATAAGCAAGCACATAATAACTCTTGTGGAACTTTTAAGATCCATTTTTGGTCCCCAAAGTAGTGTACTTTAACATGGTATCAGAGCCAAGTACAAGATCTTTGATCATTGTTCAACTCTAATCCAGTTTTAGCAGGTTTTTGGTCCAAAAAGCTAGTATTCGAAGGGCGAGCTGGTATTCAGGATTTGGTGAGTTGGTCCAAAAAGCTAGTATTGGAAGAGCGAGCTGGTATTCAGGATTTGGTGAGGGGATTTGATCCCAAACTTTTTCAAGATCAAAATCCATACTTTTCACACGTGTGGGAAACTCTGAACCAGCATTCAAACCCCTGTATTCATTGGATCATTAAAATTTCATTTGGAGTCAGTTTGATGTAATTTTTAGTGCAAATTCCTAGGATAAGCTACCAAGATCACTTGCCATTATTTATTTTTGGATTTGTTTCATGAGAACTAATTAATCTAGGCTGAATTCAAGCCCTATTAAAGTGGAAAATGGGTCTTGAAAGTACATCAAGGAGATAGAGAGAGATAGAGTCATTCTATTGTCCAAAAATAGCCAAAATTGGCAAGATTTGATTGTAAGTAGATTGCACATCATCTTATCTTCATTCCAACTTTGTGAAAGAGTTCTAGAACTGAGATTATAAGTCCATTTTTTGGATTAGAAATCTAATTTGAGTGAAACACTACAAGAGAGAGACCTGAGTGAGTTTCTAGAGACAATCAAATCCATTTCTTGGCAAGATTTGTTTGAAAGTAGTTTTCACTTCATCTTATCTTCATTCCAGCTTTGTGAGGGAGTGATAGAACTGTGATTATAATTCCATTTGCAAATTTGAGTGAAACACTGAAAGTGTGAAACCTTTGTGAGTTTCACGTCAAATCAAATTTGTTTCTTGTGTGTAGAATTCACTAGTAAGATGGTATCTGCTGGAGCATACCTTCTAGAAACTAGTGAGGATTGAATTCTACAAATTATGCTATTTGGAAGGTTAGGATGGAGTCACTCTTGGTGCTCCAAAACCTCTATGAGTTCTTGATTGAAGATGAAGATGAACCTCTAGGTGCATAAGAGTTAGCTAGATCCAAGAAGAGATCTAGGCTTGCACTTCATTGTGTGAAGATGAATGTGAGAAATGATTTGTTGAGAGAAGTATCAGCATGTACTAGTTCTAAAGAGGCTTGGGAGTCTTTAAAATCAATCTATGAATCTAGTAACACTTCAAGAGTTACTCATGCATAGTAATTAGATTTTGCTAAGCATGAAGAGAAGTGGAGAGAGTGCACAGGATTATGTACTCAGAATCAAGTCTCTAAATAGGGAGTTGGCTTCCATTGGAGAGAAGATTCGTGATGGAGAGCTTGTACAAATTGTCCTTAATGGTCTAGGAGATGACTTTGCAAATTTGGTCCAAAGTTTTTGTTGATAGATCATCTGTTTCAGAGGACCTGTTTACTGCTTCTTTGTTTCTACTTAGTTTCAAAACTATCTCTGCCTGTTACCAAGCTCGTTTGGGCATTAATTGGCTATTTCTTATTTGTTATAATGCCCAGGCCAGACAAAAATTGACTGATTATCTTTGTAGTATTTTGTCTAACTTGTTAGAGGACAACTCAAGGTCATTCTCTCTTGAAAACACTCACACTCAAATAGAGATGCAAGCCGTGAACATTCATTTACAAATCAGCATGCAGCCCAATTGAACATTCAATAGTTTCTACAGCTACCTACTCTAAAAACAAATTGAATCAGATCCTACATATTACTAAAACTGATCTACACCTAGATTAATCCACAAAGCTGAAACAAGAAATTAATATACAACATTTTAGAGGTCCAAGAATCAAGAAACCAACCAGTCTTTTGATTCTTGGACATCCCAAGAACGTCAAGAACTAGAATGTCAAGAATATGCAGAATCTTCACGACATTTCTAGCCTATTTAGTTTACTTGAATGCTGATTTCTACATTAATCCACAAACAAGAAATGAAAACTAATCCATTCTAGGAAAAACATGAAATCTAATCCACAACTACAATCCACAACCACACACAAAGAGAATGGAAGGGCAAGATCATTAATGCATCAATCAATAAACAAGAATGCCAAAGAGCTCAAGAATGCATCAAAACTCATGGAAGATCTTCTCATTTCAGCATTGAGTTGATACAATACACAAAAAGCTCCTCTTCACAAACAAGGAGTCTTTTAAATAAGCAAGAGAGCTCCTTAGGTGGCATCCTAATGGAATTTCCACATTTCACAAATTACAAGTGGAATAATGCTCTCCACTAGTGGTCACCATCAAAAGGGCTCACTCTACTTTCTTTAAGAGGGGTCTACTTGCATTTATTACATTTGCCTAGAAATACTAGTTCCTACATGGTCATTCCATCTTCCGGGATTCACCATGAGGCTTATACAGTTCTTGCTTGTCATTACTAACTAGCATTTCTTGGCTCTCATACTCGGCTCTTAGTCTTCGTTAGTCTCGTCTTCTCAAAGACCTCCTCAGTCTAAGGTGAGAGGTGCTCTTGAGTGGCTCTGTCCAAGTATCTTGGGGATTCGTCAGAATCATCCAACAGTTTTTCCACCCCTAATGTGTTGCAGGACCCACTACAACTCATATTTGAGCATGTCGCTCCGCTTCCGTATTGGCGTCTTTGATCGTCACTTGGAAGAGCGTAGATCCTCGGTTGCTTGCGTAAAACCAAGTTCTTATTGTTGCCAGTCTTTATCAAAAAATTGCTTTTCGCAATATGCCGCAATTTGTCAGAATATTTTATTGCTGCAAGTGGTTGACATTCTCAAAATTGGAGAGCTCCCAACAGCTTCACAACTTGCATGCTCGAGTGCTTTCCTGGTGTCTCTTGCTTTTATCACTTGTATATGCCATTGACGGTTTCATCTCTAGTTCCTTGGCAGACCCTAACTTATGGGAGGTCTGTATCCTCCATTTGCTTCTAGGTGTTTCTGTGGTTCTTCTCTTAGTTGAGGTTCTAGTCTCAAGGAAACCTTTGATTTGCAGGTTGCACAAACTTTGATTATCAGTCTCAAGGGGATGGACTCATCAAAATTGGTGGTAGGATCAGATTTGGGTGGACGATCTGGTAATGGTAAGGAAACATGATGAAGACTTGGTGGCAAGGTGAAGGTACTGATATTTCTATAGTTGCAGCCTTGGACCCTTGCAATGTCAAGCTTTGACCACCATTTGCTAGGTGAGGAACTCGCTTTATTTTGCAGGTTCACAGTTGTCTTCATTTTTCTTTTTCTGCAGCTCTTTCTTTTGATCCATTACTTTTGGATCTCTTTGGGCTTCATAGGAGGGGATCCAACTACCATTGCTCCAGAGAGTTTTTTTCGATCAAGATCGATCTGACTTAACTGCTGCTTAAGTTTTGTCCTTTCCTCCTTAGCTTTTTGGATCTTTCTCGATATTTCCTCTAGCTGCTTCGCATGCTTCTTAGATCTTTTTTCGGCTGATCAACCAACATAAGTGGTAGTTGGTCTCTGCAAGATGCTTTTCAGCCACTTCAGTAAAACTTATTAAAAAAATGGAGATTTCTTAGAAGAACAGTGAACTGATGATAAACAAACAGATAGAAGGTAGGGTGGAGCTGGTGACATCGGTAGATGGTGTGAACAATAGGTATGAGAATGCATGCAGAAGTATGGAAAGAGGCCGGTTCAAGGAGACTGATTTCCCAATGCTTGTGTTTCCCTTTCTGAAGGATCTTCATTGTGACTGGGGTACTTCTTCTGATTGAGTTGCTTTGGATTGCCCATTTGCCTTCTTAGCCTTGTCTTTTTCAGACTTGACTTGTGACCTTGGCTGTCGATCTTGTTGATGTTGTTGTTGGCAACGTAACTGCTCCAGTGGATCCAAGTAGATCCACTCTCTCCCCCCCCCCCAAAAAAAAAAAAAATCTGTTGGTGGGGATGTTATTACTGGCAACCCGCATGCCCAAGGGTGGATCGGTGTTTGGAACTATAGTTGAAACATGTTGAACATGCGATTAAATTGAAGATTAAACAAATTTTAACTAAATGTATTTCAATCTTGGTGTAGGTGACTTGAAGATGAATATGGCAATGAGATACAGGAATCAACTCGGACGTGATATGTACTTCACAGATCTGGAATATGCTCAAAAATTTGAAACTCTGTATAAGGTAATTTGAAGATTGATAGAGGAATGACAAGTTATTCTTGAGATACGCTACATGATGTCTCCTGTTCAATGGCTATCCTTGATGAACTAAACACAAATCTAGAAAAAGATATGCAATTAGAAGAAATTACCAAATCAAAAATGATAAAAAATAAACAAGGAAGGTACCAATGTTATAGAGAGTGAAAGTCGTAGAGCACTTGTCAAACAAAAAGTCGTTCATCAGCATGTATAATTCACCTGGACAATTTCATGTTTCTATTAATCTATTAGAGTAATGAAAGAACTCTCGTAAGCCCTTGTCAAAAACAAGGCAGGAATAGTGACACTGAATCTACCATCGTTGATAGTAGATGTTGTAAGATATAGCTTGAGATGCAGTTATGGTTGAGCACATTGGGAATCTTATCAGCATGTGGAAAGACAACTAGATTTGAGGTTGCAAAAGGAGAGAAAAACTGTCAATTCGTTGTGGAGATTGCTCTTGGCTGGACATTGTAGCAGATGACGGAATAACGGTTCTCTTTCCTCCTACAAGGACTCATGTCATATTAGTGTCTTTTTGCATTATGGAGCAAGTGAATTGCGTGGTAATGTAGAAGTTTGCAAGAAACTTCTCGAGTGAGCAGCAGGTTGAGCGATTGGGTGCTATGGTGCTCATGTTGTGTTGTCGTTATCGGTATTCATAACTGATGTGGCGGGCATGTAGGATCTTACACACTCTTTCAATGGTGCTAATAAATTTGTTTCTTTAGCAAATGATCAAGAATGTAAGATACATGGGATTGATACCATCTCATTAAGTCTAGGATCTATTGAAAGGATGGATCTAGACAATGTCCTTTTTGTATCATCAATTACCAAGAGCTTGCTTAGTGTTGGACAACTAATCATATGATGGTTTAGATGTTCACTTCAAGCATGGAGTTTGTTCCATCATGAATAATGATAATTGCATAGCAAATGGTGTTAAACAAGGTAGTTTGTTTAAGTTGGATGCTAAAATTGCTATGGCAAAAGAGGAAATCATTCATTTGTACACTCTTTTTCTCATGTACCAAATAGTGATGATAAGATGCAAGAAACATTCTTAGATGTTTATACAAGAGATGCTTGTATCCATCTAGTATCTGGTGTGAATGAAAGTGAAATCAACAACCTTGGTGTCAATGATCTTGCAAGGATTGAGGAGGAGCAACAAAGTGATGGAGATCTTGAGGATCCACCTCAAAGACCAAGTGCTCCAAGAAGATCCACAAAGGCAAGGGCCGAGCCTTCAAGACTCACTTATCCTGGCAAAGGTAGTCAAGGGGGAGATTCTCAACCATTCACTTTCAACACTTTTCTTACTTCAAAACTTGATGAACCGAGGTATGATATCTACATGAGGCAAACGAGGTATGTTATGAGAACTACATGAGGCAACTTGAGGGCTTCATCAAGAAGGAAGTTGAATATAAGATGTGTAACGATTCATTTGAGAACAAGTTTTAATGTCTTAGTGATCTAAAAATTGTTATGAACCAATTAAGAGTAAATTGGTTGTTTGATCAAATGAGTGCCCTCGGATTTTGGAAGATCAAGAATGAGTTAATCACTCATTGTTTTGAAAAATGTGTTTTTTCTTTTGGAGAGGAAAATTGTAAGATTCTTATGAGAATAAGTGAAACATCCACACGTGTGTATATATCTAAAAAATATCAGTAGGAGTTAATCTTGCAAGTTCCTATTAGTTAGGAGAAATCACCTCAAATCAAGCAAATCATGGTGAGGCAATGGCACCAAGTTAAGATTCAAAGAGGTGGGGGCTTATCATGTATTTATTGGTTGATCTAGGATGATGTGGCATTCTCCATACATTCCATACCTATTGAGTCATCATACCAAGTTAAAATGTACTTGATCTATATATAGATCATCATTTTGATTATGAGATTTGATGAGAGATCTTGATTTTGAGGCAATACCTTGTTATTTTCACTATTTGCGTTGTGATTTCTTGCATTGAATACTATCAATGAGTAATTTACTATAATCTTTGCTCCGTACACTGACAGTATTTCACACATGTGAGGCCCCTCTCGAGTGATATTGATCATTTATCAAGTTGTTCTTGCTAATTAGATGCAATATGTGATCTAGATCTAGATCTAGTCATTAGAATTGTGATTGATCAATCTAATTGGCATCCAACACCTCATGTGGATCGATTGTAGATCCAATTAAGGTCCAAAATTTTCAAATTTCAACACTTGAGTGGTCAATTAATATTACAGAATATCTTATGACAGAAAGCAACAAAAATTAATTTCAAGATCCTTATACCTTAATAGCAAGCCAACTTTACAAGATAATACTTGATCATATTTTGCACAGATGTGTCCTACCTCATGGTATTGAGATGATTATATGTTATGGCTTGATTTTTAATAATTTCAAAGTCTGAGTTTAACAAGGTCCTTGTAACTTTCCAAAAATGCTTTACTTGGCTCATGCTAACTAATTGGCACTGTAAATTGGGCTCGGATGGCATACTTGGGCCTTTTTATTTAAAAAATGTGGTAGTTTAATAGGTCGTTATACAAGGTGTGGCTTCTAAGAGTATTATTGTGTTCCACTAAAAATGCTCCTTGAGCCTCATATTCCAACCTCCACAAGAATTGACATCTTATTCTGAGGTGAATTCATAAACGAAATTATTATTTCATTAAAATTTTGGAACTTAATTTCGAACACATTGTTGAGGATGGATCTTTGACATGATTTCTCAATGCAATAGCCACTTATTTGACATAATAAAAAACTAGTTGATTATTGAGGATCAATAGTCTTGGGTTACTCTTTAGAGATTTTGAAACTTTATTGTGGGAATTAGCTATCAACTTTTCAGAGAAAAGAATAATAGTATATTCTATTCATCAACTTTTAAGTTGAGAAAATTATATCGGCACTTGAGAGCAAAGGATATATCATACTTCCTAAGAAAAAACTTGATAAGATCTTATTTATTCTAATTTTTCAGTTGGATTATTTGTGGTTTTATATTCGACAAACATACTAGTGATAATCTGGGGCTCTGCATTCTGATTTGATGTATGTCCTCGATCTCCCTCTTGAATAGGCAGCAGTGTGAAGATCTCATGGCATCTTTCGTCTTTCAGTCCAGGGAATGTGGACTCATCGAACTTCACATCTCTGTTCAAAACAACCTTCTTCGTGGTTGGATCATAGAGTCTGTACACATCTGTTCCGTTCGAGTAGCCGACCATGATTGTTTGCTTGAATTTGTCATTGAGCTTGCTTCTCTTTTCCTTTGAAATGTGCTTGCATGCTGCACATCCAAACACTCGTACGTATGACAGATCAGGCTTTATGCCTGTCCACATTTCATATGGTGTTTTCAGCGCTATCGTTGTAGATCTGTTCTACAGGTGTACAACTGCAGCTATTGTCTCAGCCCAAAATTGACCTGGCAATTGAGCTTGTGCCATCATGCATCTGGCTCCTTCGACTAGCGTTTTGTTTCTTCTTTCTGCCACACTGTTGTATTCTGGTGTGTATTCAAGAGTGAATTGGTGTTCGATCCTCTGTTTTTCATAGAATCTTGAGAATTCTATGCTTTTGTATTCACCTCCATTGTCAGATCTAAGGATTTGTATCTTTTTCAAGGTGTGTCGCTCTGCGAATGCCATGAACTTCTTGAAAGAATCGAATACATTGGATTTTTTCTTCAAGTAGTAGATCATGGTCATTCGGCTGTAATCATCTATGAACGTTAGAAAATATCTTGGACTTGAGAGCAAATCTGTTTTCATCGGTCCACACACATCAGAGTGGATGAGCTCAAGAACTCCTTTGGCTCTTCCTCCCTCGTGTGTGAATGGATTCCAATGTTGCTTGCCTTTCTGACAAGCTTCACAGACTCAGCTTGAAATCTTGAGACCTGTGACAATGTCCTTTCTGCTCATGTCATACAGGCTCTGCATGTTCAGATGATACATTCTACTATGCCAAAGCTGATCTTTGTTTTCTGAAGCATTTAATATGCTTTCAGAAAGACAACAATGTAAACTATTTCTAACTATTTTACACATGTCAAAACATGTTCCACACATGTGAAATGTACTCACAAACATAAAATTATAAAATAACCAAGATAGATTTTTGACAATTTTTCACACTTACATGGATTCACAAAATATTTGCACTTGGAGAGGAATTCCCAATTTCAAAACCCAAGAATTCCCAATACATCCAGGCAACCTTGGCAAAGTTGAATATCCACGGTCGATTCCAAATTGATGAGCATGGTTACGTTGTTTTGTATGAACATACACATGAGTAAATATCGATTTTTTATGTGCACATATTAGTACAAGGAATAGATCTTGCGGATGAGGTATTATTGGTGGTCAAAATACCAATACATTCACAACCCAGACTTTCAATATTGAACTTCAGATATTATGTCATGTAGATAGCATTCTGACATAAAGGAGTCTTATGAATAAGGTGTTTCCAATAGTTGTTAATACAAATGCATCCTTAAATGCAATTTAATATCATGTTTCAAATATTTATATTGCTTGCATAAGATTTTAGAGATTTGGAAACATATATTGAAGTACATCCAAGCAACAAAAACTCTCAGCATCTGCTATGGAGGCAGCCAAACTGCCAACATCCTTGAAGCCTACACAGATGCGGATTGGGCAGGAGTTGTAAAAAGGTATCGGGTTGTTCAAGTTTTATTAGCTAAAAATATCAACAGATGCATGCTTCGAACTTCTTGCGAAACATTAAATGTCTATATCATGCTGATAAGATTCTGGCATGAATACTCCATCCTTCAAATGAGCTACTTGAAATATTTGATATCACAAATGCGTCTACGAATAAAATATTATGCAAAGCTTTGAATATTTATGTTATGTTGATGAAATATTCAGGAATGTATTCAATATATGTTCATTTTAGTCTTATACATGTTATGTTTTATTTATTAGAAGTGATTTTAAAACTGCAAATGATTTTGACTCGTAATGCAGCATTCTGGTGCATTTTCAAATTACCATCAGTATAACCTTAGCAATCAAGCATCACATATACGCCTACCTCTCAAAACTATTGTGAATGATGACGACCAACTTGTGACTATAGCGACTATCTCTCAACTTGTTTCCAAAGATTTCCCATGACTATTACTATTATCTTATCATGACTACAGGCCCTTTTTTATAACCCAAAATTTATAAATATCATTCAAGCATCTTTTCTTCGGTGCATCTATTTCCACCATTGTCAATACAATGAGGGACACCATATCGTTAATATCATACTAGAAGGTCAAAGACATATCGCTAGAATGTTCCCCCGTACTACTTCGTCTGTTTTAGTTCTTGAAAAAAAAAATAAGTTCTTGAAAAAACAAGCGACCTAGGAGCTATAGACGGAATTGCAAATGCTACAATATAATGCCAAAGAAGCACACCACACTTTGACAATTATAAAAGAGAAATTTGTTTGTACACTTGGAAAAAAAGATGTTGCACTCAAAATCTTGCAAAACTGATGCAGTACATGCGAACACAAAATGATGTTGCTGCAAAGTCAACATGCATCCCTCCCTAGAGAACTTGTTACACTTCAAGAGCATGATATTTTACTGGAACGACCCAAATTATAATTGCCATATATTTATATTCCCCCCAAAAAAGATCCAAGCATTGAAATGTTGCATGAAAGGAGGCATGATGCTTTTTCAAACAAGCTTTTTAATTGGCCTATTATTCCAAGAAATTTTGACACATTTAAAGGTGCAAAAAAAAGTTTTGTTTTTTCCTCAACAATCACAATATTGATGGATCCATGTATACGACTAGCTAGTCATTATGCAAACTACCTAACCAAATGGATGACATAAACTACCAAAAGCATGTCACCCAGAAATAAAGGATTGGTTCAATCCAAATATACCATTGCTAAAAAATGTTGACGTGTTACTTTACATAAAAGTTCATGATTCGTGCATCAGAGATGTAAGACTCTAAGGGGTGATGCTCCCTAAGGTCCCATATCAAGCTAGAAAGTCAAGGACTGAGCCTCCAACCTGTGGTGAGCCAGTCAAGTAGTCACAAGTCCTGAGCTAGCTCTGGAGCTCGAGTCATGTCCTAGTTAACTTCGGGGACCCAGGTCCATTCTGCCCGTCGGGACGGCTCCTGAGATCCATGTCCGGGAGCCAAACTGATTCTGCCAGACTTGCCAGGCTTAATCAGCAAAATAAAAACTAAGTCTAGAAAGCACTATATTCCAAGACATAGGGGGCGCACCGAATCACATCAAAACTATAGGGGGAGTCTAGCAAACAGAAACTTGGGTAGCTAAACCAGCGCTAAGAATTCCAGTCACCAGGTCTCAACTCCCTCCACCAGCACAAGCCAGACACAATGCCCAGCACGTGTTGGTGGCCCCAAGACCAGTCAGTCTATGTATGAATGTAACCTCTTCCAGATTTGATAAAGTTGATTCTTGGGGATGATTACCATTTCGATTTTGCCTCCGGAACTGGTCCAATTGGAAGGACTCTTACTACAATCTTTCTGCATCGCTGGCGCCTAAGGGTCCACATCACCGACATGTGGCTCGCTGTTATGACATTGGCGACCACTATGCCTTGGGTTTCATGTGTGGCTTGTCTTTGCCTTTGGTTATCTTTTGGGGATGGATTCTAAGTTGGCTTTTGGGTTGGTTGGGATTCCAGTTTTCTTAAGTCTGAATGGTTAAGCTTGTTATATTTTCTAAGTTGGCTTTTACGTAAGTTCATGATGGATGAATGTTAGACTTAAGCGCGTGTTCGGAAAACCGCTCAAGTTCTAGCGCCCTTTGAGGCATCGGGCACGATCAATTCTCGCGGTTCGGGCATGGCGCCATCTGCACGTAGGACAGATGAGATAAAGTGCTACCTAGGTAGGTGAAAGCATGGTCTGTGCCTTGTGTGTCATGAACAGATTCTTTTTCATTTAGTTTTCTTTTGCGAAAGCTTTCAAGATCCTAGGCATGCGACTACAGATCACTGAACATAAATCATTCTAGCAATCAAGACAACGAAAAACAATGAGATGGAGAATTGAGCAGTTGTATTATCAGTTTTTGAATTTTGGAACGAGATGATCAGTGTCTTGCTCATTGGCGGCCTGACACTCAGCTCAATCGTTGTGTTCTGCTCGTTGGCAGACTTTCATGCACAACTATTTTTGTTTCTCTATCTTTTTTCTATTCTGCTCTTTTTCTTGCTCTATTTTGTGTTGATCCAAAATTGTGTTTATATCTCCATTGTGTAGAGTTTACAAATGCTAATCAACTAGTTAGTTATTCTCTGTTATTGCTAACTCTTTCAACTGAGCGTGAAGTACAAAACACCACGTCCGTCAAGCTGCCAGCTAGCAGTGCGAATTGTTTTCTTTCATTTTCTTTTTGTTTCGTTTTATTTCATGTCTTTTGGTCCTCGAGGTATGTTTGACTTTCGCGAATCGTTCGCCCTTTGACCTTCACTTCACTTCGTGACAAAGTTGCAGGAGTTCACAATTTCTGACACTCCCTCTTGAACCTTGCAACTTTGTATGTTTAATCCAATTGTCTTTCTTTGCTTTGCGAAGAGTGGTTTGTCGAGCAGCTTCATGAGCAGATCTGTAATCATGTCTTCAGACTTTATGTACTGGACCTTGAGCTCTCCTTTCGAGATCAGATCTCGAATGTGATGGTACTTCAGAGGTATATTTTTTGTCTTTGAATGAAAGACGGGATCCTGGGAAAGGTATATGGCACTTTGAGAATCCATCATCATCGTACATGGTTCTCCTTGTGATATGCCAATTGCCTCCAACATCATCTGCAACCCAAACTACCTCGTTTACCATCTTTGAAATTGCGACATAGTCAACTTCGCATGAGGATTGAGTTACCAAGGTCTGCTTTTTGCATATCCAGCTGATTTCTACTTTGCACGCCATTGAACATCCTCCTCTGTCACGGACTTGCTGTCATCTCTACAGCTTGCCCAGCTTGTATCATTGTAGTGGTGCAGCTCCAATCATTTTCCTTCATTGTCTGCTTTGTAGGTTAATCCCATATTTTGGTACCTTTCAAATATTGTAGGATTCGTTTTTCCATTTGCCAATGTGCTATGCCAAGATTGAATTGGCTTAAAGCATAGACAGAGAAAGCCAAATCGGTCTGGTACAGATTGTAAGGTGCATCAGACTATCGATCAGGTTCTGGTAGGGTATACCTTCCATCTTCTATTTTTCTTCCTCTGTTTTCAAGCAATCTTGCTTTGTTAATTTGGCTCCAGCTATGATTAGTGTGACCTTTTCTTTGTAGTCCATCATTCAATACTGCTTCAACACTTTTTTGACGTATTCTGACTGACTCAAATGCATTTCTCCTTTTATTCGATCTCTTTTGATCACTAGCCCAAGGCATTTTGCCCAAATCTGTGATTTCATAATTTTCAGAAATCTAACTCTTCGTGTCCTTGATTAGCATCAAGGAGTTTCCTATCATAACATAATCATCCATAGTCAGAATTACAAAATATCTTCCTACTCTCTTTATATAGACATTACAGTCCGGTTGTGTAGGATTTAAGTCTAGAGACTTCAGAAGACTGTCGAGCTTCTTGTACCAAGCTCGCGATGCCTGTTTCAGACCATAAATGCATCTCTGTAACCAACAGACATATTGTCGACTGTTGGGATCTTCAAATCTTTCAGGCTACTTCATGAAGATTTCTTCCTCTAGATCTTCATGGAAAAAGGCTGTCTTTACATCAATCTGGTGAATTTCCAGGTTGTGTTGTGTAGCATATGCAAGGAGTAGTCGAATGCTTGTCATCTTGACCATTGGTGAATACGTGTCGAAATAATCAACTCTGTACCTTTGTGTGTAGGCCTTTGCGACAAGCCTTACTTTGTAGCGTCCAACAATGCCATCTAATTTCATTTTTCTTTTGTATATCCACTTGCAGTCGACGATCCTTTTATTTTTGAGCAGTGGCTATAGTGTCCATGCCTCATTTCGCCTCATTGATTTGATCTCCTCTGACATTGTCTACTTCCAAAATTCTCCCTTTGGACTCTAGGCAGCTTCTAGATATGTAGTTGGCTCTTTAGTGAAGCTGCAATACTCGAATTCACTCCACTAAAGATTGTCAATGTATCGATCTGGAGGTCTTTTTTGTCTTGTCGACCTTCTAGGTTCGATTCATCACTGTTCGAATGTTTCTTGTTTGTCGAGTTGATCTTTGGCTTCCTGCTGCTCTGGAGTCTAGGGCTCAATATTCTGATTTGATGTTTGTCCTTGATCTCTCTCTTGAATTGGCAGTAGTGTGAAGATCTCATGGCCTTTTTCGTCCTTCAATCCAGGGAATGTGGACTCATCGAACTTCACATCGTGAAAGCTTCATCACCTTTGTCTGCATCCTTGGATGACTCTACAACATTTGTCTTGTCAACTTTGTTTTTTCTATTTGGGTTGAATCTGCAATCGTATGCAGAGTGCCTCTTTTTTTGTAGTGCATGCATGGTATTGCTGGATTGAACCATCAATTATTGGTTGTGTGTCCTGGCTTGTGACCGTGATCACAGGAAGATATTTGTTGATTGTCATTGCCTCTGCTCGAAGACTTTGTCTTGTCGAATCTAGGCTTGTTCTTGTTCTTCTTCTTTCTCTTCGTGAAGAGAGCTTTTTCCTGATCACTGCTTTCTTCTCCTTCATCCCTCGTCAGTCTCTCATCAGTGACAAGACTGATTGTTTTGTCGAATGTCATATCTGGTAGACTCAGTATGAGCTTTCTCAACAACTGATAGGACGTAGGTAGAGATTTCATGAAGTACATCAGATGTTGTGGTGCTGGGACCTGGTGTTCCTATCTTGATGCAGCGAGTTGAGTGAAGATTGTTCTGATCTTCTCAACATGCTGATCCAATTGGTTGCCATCCCATCGTATGGATTATAGCTGATTGTGAAGATGCATCACTAAAGCGGCAGTCCTCACTTCGTACTTCTGCTTTAGTCTTTCCCATGCTGCATGGCTGCTTTCACAGTCTTCAATCTCCATGAGTAGTTTCTCGTTAATGGATGAAACGATGATCGCCATTGCACGCTCATCCTTTCTGATCCACTCAACTCTCCTCGGGTCTCCCTCTGGAGGTTGCACCTCTATGAGTTCGGTCACTGACTAGATGCCTTCACCCTTCAGAAGCGTTTCGATTTTGAATTTCCATACTCTGTAATTTTCGCCATCAAGACTGCTTGCTATTCTCGTCTAGATTGTTGTAGCCATATTGTGTTGCCTAGAGAATCACTGTTTAGATATCATACAGTGATAACCTCAGTGCTCTAATACCATGTTGCGAATGGTTTTGCAAACAGATTCTTTTTCATTTAATTTTCTTTTGTAGAAGCTTTCAAGATCCTAGGCATGCGACTACAAATCACTGAACATAAATCATTCTAGCAATCAAGATGACGAAAAACAATGAGATAGAGAAGAGAGTAGTTGTATTATCAATTTTTGAGTTTTGGAGCGAGATGATCAGTGTCTCGTTCGTTGGGGCTATTGACCAAAGTTGGTGGGGCATGACTGAGGCAATGTGCTGCTTAATGGTGAAAGCACAGATGGTTAAATGGATGTTTCCCGTGGGCTAATTCTATGATAGACTTGTGTGGATGCGGCTAGACAAAGGTCCTACGTCCAGTCTCAAGGGGAATATGGCTTGAGAGGGATCCTCTGTGTTAGCTTTGGTTGGTATGTTTTGTCTGTTGCATGCTTGCTTGGACACGAATGACCTGGTTCCTACTTGGCTCTCAGGTGATGTGAGCATGCTAGTTTGACGAGGTGTGTTGGAGGGTTTGCGGATCCCAAGGCAACCCTAACCCTAACTAATAAGTGTGAGGGATTTGGCACCCTGCGTGTGTAAGTCCAACCCGATGATCACATAGTTATTTGATTAATTAGAAAGTCAATAAAAGGACTTTAGGTCTTTTTGCGGGACTTTTAATGTCGCAGGGCCTAAATGTCAAGTTAGTGAATAAAGTTGGGTTTCCCTCCAATTTTGATGGTTCCCACACTTTTTTAAATTTGAATAAAAAGAGACCAATAGGATTCAGAGGCTAGGGTCCTCCTCTCTACTATAAGAAGGGACCAACTCGAGTTGTTCCTCATGTTCATTTTCTCATTTCAATAAAGCAGATTGGTTCTCTTCAGAAATGGATTGATGAATGTCCTTGCTCTTCTTCTTTCCTTCTCCATCTCTCATGCTTTCTTTGGATTTTGCTAATTGTTGGATCTGAATGTTATTGGGATTGTATGTTATTATACTTTTTATGAGAGAGAAAGAGTAAGTTATTTTTGTTGTGGATTGTAGTGTTAGAGTTAGATTTGGATCCTCCATTCATGTTGAAATCTGAACTATACTATCGCTCTCATGGGAACGAATCTACACGTGACAACTAATCTCGTCTCTTTGATGCTAGATTGACTAGATCTTGGATTCAGGTTAGGCAAGGAAAGAAACTCACTACAATTTTGGCGCCGTTGCCAGGGAGCTACACCAATTTTTCAGTTTGCAGCATGTTTGTTGGATGGTTAGCTTGCATTAGGCATCTTGTCGTGGCATGAATAGTGTTAGATCTGCATTAAGGGTTAGTTGGAATTGATTTTATTTTATTTGAGTGGATTTGCTTGTTTGAAATTTAATCTAATTGTTAAATAGGGAAAGGTATTTAGATCACCAATCTTAAGATCCATTTGGATCCGAGATATCAGAGAAAATAACAAAAATTGGTCAAATCTGTCAGATTTGGTCAAAAAGAGACAAAAAGCGTCATCAGAGCTTAGAACTTTTTATCCTCATTCAAAAAACCTTTGCCGAGTTGCAGACACCTTTGGTTTTGTTTACAGAACCTTCAGTTTGAAGGGAGAAGATTAATTCCCAACAGATTTCCAGAAACATCAGAAAAATCGTCAAAAATCACCAAAACCCTAAAAATATAGAAAAAGAACCTTCGTCCGATTCACTGTGCTTAGGTGTGATTCAGATCTATCTACTGCCAGGTCGACGAAATACCAAAAATAGAAGGGTCTTTAGAAGATCAGTTGTCATATTGTCATATTTTTGCAAAATTACCAATATTACTCTTGATCCTTCACCAAAATCTTTGCTGAGTTTCCAAAACATTCTATTTATAGTGAAATACTATTTTTGAGTTCGGCGAAGATTCTTCTTGATCGAATCACAGAAAACTTGAAGTTTACCCTTGCTAGACTACAGAAACTATAATTTCTTGTGTCAGAAACCTTCGTCCGTTTATCCATAGTTTTATCTGTGTCAGATCTTTCACCTAAGAGGTCGACGAAGGTTATTTCCCAAGAAATTGTCGGAGAAGTTGTTCAGAGAGTTTTTTTTTCCAAAATAGCATTGTTGAATCTTCGCCGAGCCAACCTTCGCCTAATGAACCTTCGCCAGTCCTATTTTTAGTTTATGATTTTCCAGATCAAGTCTCTATCAAAATTTGGATCAAATGTGATATATTGTGAATTGGATTCTGAGAAATTTATCATTTTTGAGAGGTATTGGTTGATCAAATTTTGAAAGCTTTTTCATGATATAGAATCAAATTCTTGAAAAATGGAATAGATCTAGCAGATCTAATCTAAGATAGTTTTTTTATTGAAAAATCTAGATCCAATCTCATTATCTATTTGATCTAAATTTGTAAAGATGGCTGCCCTTGGAGCTGCTCCTGGAGGTGCTGCACAGGAAGTTAGTCCAATTATTGTTAGAAGAGCACCCCGATTGGAGCTAGCCAAATATAATGGATTAACAGATCCAGTTAGATTTCTTCATATCTATGCTGAATCTTGTGAAATCTATGGCGAGATTTATCCTCAAGATAAACTTAAGCTGTTTTCTATGGCCTTAACAGGTGCAACACAAGATTGGTACTATAATCAAGATGAAACTGAGCGTACAGATTGGGAGGTTGTTAAACGAGCCCTCATCACACGATTCAAACCGCAGAAGTTTATGGAAGATCTTTTCCTACTTTTAAGTAAAATTAAAATGGGAAAGTGGAAAATGGTTTGAGATTACATTGAACAGGTGAAACGTCTCAAATCTGAATGCAAACCTGAACTGATTAACGAGAATGCCATGATTATGTGATTTTTGTCAGGCCTATCTAAATGGATCAGACGTGAGCTGAAATGCCATAATGAGTATGCACTCTTGCAAAATGCTATGGAAGATGCAATTTGGGAGGAGGATGAAGATTCAGACGATGAGCCAAATATCAGTATGTTGTCATATATAGCAAGACAGACCACTACGACATCCACCACTATTGCATCAACGAATGCCAACGCTACTGCAGAAATGATACTCAATGAGTTCGAGAAACTTGGGAAAAACCAGCAAAAATAGATGGAAAAGTTGCAGTATCAATTTGATGAGAAGATCAAAGCATTGGAAAATTTCCACGGACAAGCGAACAAGGAATCTGAGAAGTTTACAAAGACTTTTCCTACAAGGGAAAATGTCTGGTGTTCTATTTGTACAGGAAATCACACAGTGAATGAGTGTCCTCAATTAAAAAAATGAATGAAAATTAGTGTTTGTCATCTGTGTAATTCACCTGACCATGAGACTGCTTTTTGCAACTTCAACCCTCAGATAATTCAGCAACGATATGCACAAATGGGATATCGAAAACCACAGTATGGAGGAAATCCAGCAGCAAGACCTCGACAATCTACTCTTGGATACCCGAAATATTTAGCTTTACTTGCCCCACCAAAGCACTCCGCTCCTCCTACCAATTTGATGGAACTCGAACCTTACGAAAGCGCTGAGCAATGGAACTATGGAAATGATTAAACAAGTGGATCTTCAGGTGGATCTTCAGAAGAGTATGCTATTTATGCTGTCGCTCAACAACAAGCCTCTAGAAATTGGACCAAAGCACCACTTGGATGCTTTGCATGCAGAGAAAATCACAGAGTTGCAGAATGTCAAAATAAAGAAAAATTTGTAATAGCTTATGCTATGAAAAAGCGTCCCATAGCCACTCAATTCATCTACCAGTCAGGGTGTTCAACACCACCTCTTTTCAATCATCTATCCAGCACCCAGAAAAGGAGATAAACACACCTTTGTACTGCTGATATTATTGTAGGAACTCTAGTTCAGATACCCAGAACTGACTCTCATTCATGCATTAATCTCAGAAGGAAATGATTGAACAAAACTGGCAGAAGATTAGCAACTAAAACAGGGTTCTACTGCATGCAATCCTCAATCCAAACCCTTATCTGTTTTTCTAGAAGAACGGCAATTTCCAAATCCATTCCATGTTTTCAGTTTTTCAGTTTGCATAAATTACAAGAGGATTAGTTTTACAAAACCAGAAATCCTCACCTGCAATCAAAAAAATTCAAGATTTCACGTAACAATCTGTTTATTTATGCAGGATAAATCGATTCCTCATCAATCTATCAACAAACATCCTGCTACTAAATCTGAATCCCAAACTATCCAAAACATTATGGATTTATGCAATTTATTCATCCAAAAAAAAAACAGATTTAAACAAGGGAGTGGAGCTACACATGCAAAACATTCTACTTCAAACAAAATTTTTTCAAGGTTTCAAAAAATAAGAATGAATTCCTCACTAATTCACAACATCTTTATAAAATCAAACAAGGAGAAGAGCACTCTACTACCAAGTTTGAAAAGCATGCTTCCAACAAGAATCAGTAAATCAAAACCCAATTCCTTTGGAAAAACAGCACTCCATCCAAGATGTGAATCCAAGTGCATTCCAATTCCGATTTGATGTAGAACTTCTCTCCATCCCATCCAAAAACCGCATCTTAGCCGGCGTTGATACCAATATAAAGACCACTAGGGAAAACCCCTAAGATGAGGATAATAAAACACAAGAGAGACTATGGAGCAAAACCACCCAACCAAACCTAGATCCCTCCTGGAGAATCCTCCTGGATCTAGCCCCCAAGCCATGCCAATGTGACAACAAGAGGAGAAGAGCTCATGAAGTAACCTAGACCAAGTCGTCTACGAAATAATCACTACCTCAATATATAGAGAGTAGGATCCAGTGCATGAGCACATGCAATTCCCATGCAGGTCAACTGTAAATAGGTTACAACTCTACATGCATACCTCCTGCCTATATCAGTCACATATACATGCACTACTCCGTATGTCTCAATTAGAGTGTCTGGGTCCTCTCAAGGTCATTAGTCACCAACAGGCCTCGATGTGGAATAAAATCTAGGCGTGACCAATAATCTCGAATACTGGAGGGCCGGTCTACCATATTAGGACTATTCCAGGTCCTTTAACCAAATATGGCCGTAACATACACAATACGCAAGATTAATGGATCTAGATACGCTAAGACGAATCACAAGCAATGCAGCAATCAATCAAACAATAATGGATACAACGCAAAAACCACTATTGGAGGAAAATAATGTCCTTTGTATTTTCTTTTCTTAGAGTGAGTCGGCAGTGCATCGTAACATAGCGGCCTAATGCTCCTCTTACAATTCTATATATTTTCCTACATACATTCTAGTGATTTCTGGTCTATACTTATGTCCCGCCATATGCGATTAAAAGATAGTTCAACTAATCATTACAAGAGAGAATTATGCTATAAACTATTAGTTAACTATGTGTCTCCTCTTGTAACGTTCCTTACGGTTGAGCGTGATAGTTTGAAGCCTCACAAATGACAAGCTAACATCCGATAATTTGAATCGCTTGACGATTCGCTCGTCTATAGCCTGTCTCAGCTCATATAGGTATTCGATAGTTCGGTGTTGATGGTGCCCCCCGAACTATCAGCTATTCAGGGAACATGTCAGGAAAGGTTGGTTTGAGTTCACCATCTCCAACATCATCAACATTGCCATCAACATCAAGAATGTTAGATCCAATCATGACATCACCACCAGAAGAAACCTTTGCAATGTTTCTTTCATAAAAAATGACATCTCTTCGTATGACCACTTTCTTAGTTGAAGAAAAATAAACTTTGTAAGTCTTGCTCACATCATTATAACCAACAAATATATCTTATTTGAAGATGGATACTCCTTTGTCCTATCATCAAGAGTAATGTTGATATAGCAAACACATCCAAAATATTTGAGAAACTTGACACTCGGCCTCCTACAAAAACTTGACACTCGACCTCCTACCAAATATTGTAGGAAAAATCAAACAAATATATCTTATTTGAAGATGGATACTCCTTTGTCCTATCATCAAGAGTAATGTCGATATAGCAAACACATCCAAAAGATTTAGCTACAATGCTACTCCCTTGAATCTCACAAGACTCAAGAAGCAAGACCTATAATGATCTTGAACTCAAAAACACTTGGAAAAATGTATTCTACACAATCTATTCACTTTAGAAACTTGGATTTGATTCTTGGAAGCCTTCCTATGGTGTTTAGAATGGTTTTAGTTTCACTTTTGAACTAAAAAACATAAGCCTCAAACTCACTCTCAATGATTTGGAGGTTTAATAAGCTTCTAACACCTTTCACTCATCAAATCTATAATGGAAACAATGGATTTTCATAAGCACATCACTAGTTTCACTCTTCACAACTTGTTTTGAAGCTCAAATATTGAAAAAACACAAAGTTTTGGTGCACACATGTGAGAAGTACATCTGAACTTTACACACTAATCTGAACTTCAGCATTACAAGTAAACTATTAGAACCTCCTACCAAAACTTGACACTCGACCTCCTACCAAGTATTGTAGTAATAATTCTTCCTCAGAGAACACGATAGAAGTTTGAATAAATCAAACTAGTGTCTTCAATTGGCTATGTTGCTGGTCTATGTACTAATAGAACAATTTTTGCCTTGATTGAATATAGCATGCAGAATTAAGAGACAACTTTAAAAAATTTAGAAATCGGGACACTTTGATTAAAAAACAAATTTTTATAATTCAGAATCTGAATCATCAGTATACATCTCTTGTTGTTTTATTTCGCTGTTGTCTCTCTGATTGAGTGTGAGTGTGTTACAACGAGTAGTGCACAATGCTACAGGACAGGTCTTTTGGCCTTTTAATTTTGTAGCAATAGATCTAACCGTTGAGACGGCTAATATTCAAATAAACGCTTTGTTTCCAAGCTCGAATTATTTCTATTCGCGAATTGTTTGCGACAGTTCATCTCTTCGTCTAAGCTTCGTGTTTCACGAATTGTTTGCGACACTTTGTCTCTTCGCGACATCTTTGTGTTTCGCAAATTGTTCGCGACAGTTGACAATTTTGAGCTTGAAGAAAAATCAAGAATATTTTGCGACAGGCGACAGTTTCGCGATAGGTGAGGTTTGAACAAGAAACAGAATATTTCGTGACAAGACACTATTCACAAATCTTTTGAGTTTCAACAAGAATAAATTTCAGAGTTTGAACACGAATAGAAATGTTTCAAGTTCGGGTTCCTTTCTCATCCTTTGTCAATTAAACTATGCACTTTATTAGTAGAACCGAGATTTGTCTAATCAGGTGTTCTACAGTTCTCTCTCAAAGTGGACAGTTGGATTAACCCCAATCTTCTTCGCTGCTTCTCAAACAAAGCTTTACTGAGTAGCTTTGTGAATATATCAGCTTTCATTTCCTCTGTAGGTATGAAGACCGTCTTCAGTATCTTCTTTTCGACTAAGTCATGAATTACATGATACTTGATAGTTATATGCTTCATTTTTTAATGAAATACAAGATCTTTCGTAAGATAGATTGTTGAAGTGTTATCCATTAACAAGACATAAGATTCTGAAATAGTATCATCAAACCCTTCCAACATTTGTTTGATCCATATAAGCTCGTTTGTCATCTTGACTGCTACTACATATTCGGCTTCACAGGAAGATTGAACTACTACTGTTTGCTTCTTGCTTATCCAGAGCATGGCTACGCCAGATGCTAGAGTACAACCTCCTGAAATACTTTTGCTATCATCCTTCATGGATGTCCAACTTGCGTCACTGTAAGATTCGATTTGAAATCCAGCTTTCTTCGAATAACACAGTCCATAGTCTTTCGTTTCCTGGAGATATTGTACTACTCTCTTTGCTAACCTCCAATGCAACGATCCTGGGTTATGATTAATTTGGATCAGCCTGTATACTGCAAATACTATATCAAGTCTGGTGTTGTCTGCAAGATATAACAATGATCCAATCAGGCTACGATAGGGTGTATTGGCCATTCGCTTCCCTTCCTCGAGAGTCTGCAAACAATCTGCCTTGTTCAGTATTGTTTCGGGTATCATGAGAGTATGCACACATTTGCATTCGAGCATGTTGAAGTCTTCAATGATTTTTTGAGTGTACTTTTGTTGGTGAAGATACAACTTACCACCTTCAAAGTCTCTTTCGATCTGCAAGCCTAGATAGATTTTTGCTTCTCCTAGGTCAGCGATCTCAAATATTCCAGAAATATCTCTTTTGACATCTGAAATTAATTTATCTTTTCTTGAGAAAATAGGCGTGTCGTCAATATAAAATAATAATTTCATTTTGAACATGTTCGATATAGACATTTGATTCAGCGAATAGAGGTTCGAAGCCTAAGGAACATAATGCTTCATCCTTCTTTCTATACCATTGTCTGGCTGCTTGTTTCAGACCGTAAATGCTTTTATTCATGTGACATCCGTATTTTGGATATTCTTGGATTATAAAACCAAGTGGTTGGTCCATGAATAAATCTTCTTCTGATTCTGCATGCAAGAAAACAATTTTCTCATCCACAATATGGATTTTCAGATCATGAGCCACTGCATAAGTGAATAACAGGTGAATTGATGTGTGTTATGACTACCAGTGAGAAAGTATCAATGTAGTCGATTCCATAGTTATGTGAAAAACCTTTTGCAACCAACCTTGCTTTGTATCTGATGTTCTTTCCATCATGACCTGTTTTGTAGATTCACTTGCATTTGACTGATTTTCTTCCATCAGGTATAGGTGCAAGTGTCCATACATTGTTCTTATACATGAATGATATTTCGTCCTCCATTGCTTAAATCCAGTGATCTTTATCTGGTCCATCAATAGATTTCTCGAATGTTTGAGATCCGTCTGAGAAACCACAAAATTCGTTTGATTTCGACTCCTTCGATTCTCTGACTTTTGTTGGCTTGGTACAAGGCTTCCATGTTCATATGACATAGTCTCTTGTGCCACAGAATATCTGTCGATTCTTGAGTTTGATTAGTTTGTTCGATTCGAGTTCAAATGTTCAAGTGATACAAATTTTCTATTCTGTTGCCTTTAGCAACTAGGTTATCAGAATCTTCATCGAACAATTTACAAGAGTTCTTTGTGAAGGTTACTAACATTCCTATATCAACTATCTTTGCTACAGATAGATCTTTATTAAGAGTAGGGACATAGAAAACTTCCTCCAGTTTCTTGTCATCCTGATTCGTGTCCAACCATAGTACACCAGTTCCATCAACTACATGTTTAGAACCGTCTCCAAGTATAATGAATCTCGAACAATTCGTCTTCTTGTACTCAGATAAAATTTGTTTCGAGGAAACAAAATGTGAGATGGCTTCCAAATCAAGTACTACTTCTCGAATTTTTGAATCTGATGAACAACATAGATCAGCACTAACATATGATGCTGAGTTTCTTGTCGTCTTGTCTTCTGCTGCTCTGGAGCATTCTGCTTTGTCTTCGACATAATTTGAATTAAAAGGTTCGCTTCGATTCTGTTCCTTCTTGTTCCTGGGATTTTGATAACAGTCTACTGCTGCATGACCCCGTTTATGACAATGAATGCAATCAATTTTTGGATTTAACCAACACTTGTCTTCAGTAGGACCTGATCTTTTGCATCTGTTGCAAATCTTCCTATCACCAAAATTTTTCTGTTGTTTTTCAGATTGTTGTTCATTTGTCTTGGATTCATTTATGTTCACGACAGTTCATCTCTTCGTCTAAGCTTCGTGTTTCGCGAATTGTTCGCGACACTCTGTCTCTTCGCGACATCTTCGTGTTTCGCAAATTGTTCGCGACAGTTGACAATTTTGGGATTGAAGAATAATCAAGAATATTTCGCGAATTGTTCGCGACATGCGACAGGTTTCGCGACAGGTGAGGTTT